>JAINUG010000291.1:480000-507500 GCA_029706075.1 Aldrovandia affinis | reverse complement strand
ATTAGCCATAATCCAGATGGAAGGTGTACTCAAACTGGTGCTGTGTATATATATATATACTAAAATAAAAAATGCATTAATAAAATAGATTTATGTCAAAAACGAAATATGTTTCCTTTCCTTTAAGGTTTATCTACCACGTCTCAAAAGCTCAAACGTGGCACTAAGCTAAACTCTGAAGCATGCGGCCCCACTCAGAGCTGAGTGAACATGTGACCATTAGCCTGTTTTCCAGCGGGAGATGAGCCAGGAGAGTTGACGCTCTGCGTTTAGTGTCCACCGGCCCACACACACAACTCCCAGTTTTCCCATGCCTTTCATCAAGAGAGAGAAAAAATATTTATTCTTAGCTCTGCCGTGTTATATAAGGAAGAACATTTAAGGAAGTTTAACAACACAGTCAAAAAAAAAGTTGAATTCCGAACTTTACTGTAAATAAAGCGAATGCCTTATGACATGTTAGTGAACGATGCTAAAGAACATTGTTATTGTGCATTGTGTTTGTGCTGAGCAGACACTCATATCTAACCCAACCCGCATGGGCTTAACATCATAACCCAGGACACATGCCGGTGTGCAGTGCATTATTGACATTCGATCCATTTGTACGACAGCAGCAGCTGCGGTGGAGTTCCGCTCGATGGCTTCATGTTCAGTTCCATCTGGGATTCGGTGCAATATGTCCACTTTCAACGTGAATGGAGGAAAGGTGTTTTGGGTGTCATATAAACAGGACTAGTGGAGTGTCAGTGTCCTAATGGAACAGGACAGAGCTCACAGCAATCCCCGACAGCAAGGCCAGAGGCCTGCATTTAATAAAGGAGTTATCGGCCGTCTGTTGCTGGGGGTTTCGCTGTTGTTTACCCACGTTAAACCAACTGCCCTTCACCGACGGGTCAGAGCAGGACGTCCAAAAACAGTGTCTCTGTGGCCGAGCAGCTGCCCCCTCCCACTGCTGTTTCCTGTTCGACTGACCCCCAGACTGTCCTCAGACACCCCTGCCGTAATCCGAGCTGCCGGGCCGACCGGCGCTCCTGAGCCTCAGGCTCCTCTGTTTATCCATACAGTCCGTAGGACGACTCCCCTCAACACTGTCTAATCACGTTCAGAGCGCCAGAGCAACAGGAGCACAGCCTGAGGCTGGGCACCCGTATCCGTAGCAACCGCGGTGGCTGACTCTGCACTTTACGCTGCGCTGACAGGTTCGTCCCAGCAAAGTTCTGTTGGGTTTCAGTCCCTTCAGTTCAGGGCCATCCTCACTATATCTGCTTAGTAACTGTTAAGATAGATCAAACCAGAAATCTAAGACTTGAATCTGAATATGTTGTTCGTTACTTTAAAGTTGAGTAGATCTAGTTTTTACACGGCAGTGAATTGGTTTTAGAGAAAGGAGAAATCCTTCCTTTTTCACAAGAATGTCTTTGACAATGAATGTTTACCTGATTTCTAGCTCCCTGTAAAATTGTTGTTTATATTTTCATACTAGCCGTACACAGGTGTGCCTGTCCTGAAAGATGTCAGCCATCTCATTTTTATTGAAACGTTGACAAAGTCTTTCTCACTTCCCTGTCTGCCTCATTTTCTCAGAATGCAAATTCAAATTCCACATGGTAAGACACAGGCCCATTTAACAGTAGCTTACAAACAGTAAACTACATCTACAGCTCAGCCAAGCATTTGGAGTAGATATTGATGCATGTAAGAGATAATGAATGGTTTATGAAGTATGAATAACAAGACAATTTGCTGAATTAATTTACTTGGCAGTGGGGAAGTCAGCAGTGGATTCTGAGTTTAATTTAGCATCATTTTGGATTAAGGTTGGATAGAATGAAGTTGGCTAAAAACTACAAATGGGTTTCAAATTTGCTGGTGTTCTTATTTAATAAAACAAACAAAAAAATACCTTCTGTATAGATACAGATATAGATACCTTATATAGATACCTTCTGTAGTTAAAAAAACATAAAAATGTTGAGCTATAGCTACACGTAGTTGCAAATGCCACCCAATGATCTATAACCATTTGGCACCAGAGTGTTATATCAATTAGTGCCAACTATTACAACTATTAGTGCCCACTGCTTCCCCTCAGAAATAAAGGTACCAAACGTCAAATACTGCAGTAACAAATGTCTTATTATTATTAATTATAATTATATATCAATCAATTTTATAACCAATCAATTTACTAATTCAATCAATAATTTTACTCAAACAAGGAGTTTGAGAGCTTGATGGTTTTGGACAATTGTAAAAACTGTGGACAGACACTGGCTGTAGTGTGAACATAAGAACATAAGAACATAAGAATACATAATGATGAGAAAGGGCCGTTCAGCCCATCTAGGCTCATCATGTCCTAATCTAAAGAGTATCTAGTACTAGATCTAGCCTGGACTTGAATAGCCCAACCGTTTCTGCCTCTACTACCCGACCTGGCAAGCTGCTCCAGGCATTGACAACTCTCTGTGTAAAGAAAAACGTCCTAATATCTGTGCGGAATTTGCCTTTAGAGAGCGGCACAAGCTCGCTGAGGAGCGGTAGGGCGACCTGCTAAACATAGTTGGGGAAGTCCAGTCTCGAAGGGGTATTAGCTCGTCCCATCAGGGCAGGCAGTGAGTTTGTGGGGAGGGTAATTACATTTTTTTTTCACCTTTCTTCATTGTGACAGTTCCGTAATCAGTCGTGAGAATGCAGTACACACACAAAAAACATAAGAGCACAAGAATATATAATGACAAGAACAGGCCGTTCAGCCCATCTAGGGTTGTCATTTACATGCAGTCTAGAGAGTATCCATTCCTGTGTCAAGCTTGGACTTGAATAGGCTCTCTGACTCTACTGGCAAGCCTTTTCACGCATCGACAACTCTACTTCCTGATATCAGTACGGGATTGACCTTTAACTCGATTCCACTTAATTTCGCCCTTATTCTGCTGTTCAGAACTGAAGCTGAAGAGTGTACACACACACAGAAACCGAACAGACGCTAGAATGAGATGTTTTAAGACGCCGCATAATCCCGATGATTTATCCCACATTTTAACAAGGAGCAAGGTCTTCTAAAGGCTTCCCCTGGCGTTAAAAGCAGTGACATCGGTCTTGGATGAATGGCCGCACATCTTTCCGTAATGACACAGGGCTGTCACACTGAAAGGAGTGAGCAGCGCTGATCTGAAGGCCAGTCAGGTGTTGTTTTCCTGTGCCTGTAATACGCCGTTGTGACGCTGTGCCTTGTCGACCAATACCTCTATTTCCTGATCTGTAAAATGCTTTCTTTTTCTCGTTGTTCCCTCGCTACTTGTGCCTGGTTGCTGAGTATACATTGTCTTGTGCCTGGTTGCTGAGTATATTGTCTTGGCGTGATCTGGACGTGTGAGCGTGCCATGGGTGTATTCCTACCGCGAATTGCGAATGAGGTCCGTTTCATTTGTTTGATTGCGTAATTACAACCAGTCTTAGTAAATTGGTCATTAATGTGTCGCTATTTGCGACCTCAACATGATAGCGACTGTCTTTGCGCTACGACTATCTTTGTAAATCTGGCCCTCAGTCAGCAGGTGAAACTGGACTCCCCACTTTTTCTCCAAAAGCCTCAGATTTCACAACAACAACAAAAAAAATCAGCTGATTACTGAATCCAAATCAGGGGAGGTTTGTTTAGCACCATCCTCCCTCTCTGCACATGGAGAGCATTCCTTGCCGTTATGTAACGCTCGCTCGTCAATGTGCTGCCGGTTCTGTGGTTAGGGCCACTGCTGGTTAGGGAGAAAGACATTAATTTTACATTCGGCATTTATGGCATTTAGCAGACGCTCTTATCCAGAGCGACTTAGAAAAAGTGCATTTATACATGGTAAGATTAATCATGGTTAGTGCAAGAGATCAGTGCAGTAATACTGCGATAGACATCATTGTTGGCAGCTGCACATCGTACCTGTATCAAAACATGTGGTGATGGTTTTATTAAAGTGGTGATGGCAGTTAATGAATGTACAGAGTCAGTGGTAGTGGAGTCTGAAGACGTGGGTTTTGAGTCTCTTGCGGAAGATCGCAAGTGATTCCGCGGTCCTGACCGGAAGATCATTCCACCACATTCATGTAATGTGTGCTGTCTATGCCAATGAAGTGCTGTGGGCGAACCTGTGGGGTGGTGGAGAAGAGAACGCAGTGATAACTATTCACAAGACACAATAATAAAGTCCAAAACATGGTGGGAGGGTGGGGGGGCAAAGTAATTTAAGACGTGGTCAAAAAATATATATTGGTTTCCACAAAAAAAAAAGTGGCCAATGGGGTCTCTGATAGTGTAACGGTCTAACGCACCCATATTGGCTGGTCCTTTACAAGTGTGAGCTGCCTATCACGGTCGCGGTTCGAAGCACAACTGTACCAGACCGGCCCTGGTGGGGAGCCCCAATCAGGGGGGGTGTTTGGTTGTCCACCCCAGGAGGAGGGGGAGGGAGAGCTGGCACGAGCTCGCCGAGGAGCGGTAGTGCGACCTCGTAGACAGGGTTGGGCGAGTTCCGTCTCAGAGGAGGCGATCATTGCCTCGAAGTATTAGCTCGTCCCGTGGAGGTGGGCGGCGAGTTCGTGGGGGAGTTTAAATCGGCTACCAAATTGGGAGAAAAATGGGGAATAATCTGAAACAAAATAAATGTTAAAAAAAAAGAATACAATTTTTTAAAAAGTGGATACCTACCCTGATTAAACAGCGTGAATGAGTTGACTTGGCCTGAGGGAAGTTCTGTCGCGTTTCCCATTGCATTGATCAGTGACAGCGTGTGGGGAGGGGTGGGGGGGAATGTTGTGATCGTCTCAAAACCTCGGTTACTGAGGTCTGCAGCTGTTTTACTTGAAAATGTGTAACGTGCTGTGTTGTGGAGTTTCTATTGTACTCTGTGTTGTAACATGCTCTGCCTGTTGCTCTGCCTGTTGCTCTGCTTGGTCAGCGCTCCCTTGTAAGAGAGAGAGAGAGACTGACCTGCTTAAAGAAAGGAGAAACACAATGAAATAAAACACTGCGGAGGAGCAGTGGAAGCCGCATTGTGCTGCACACTCCAGGTCCTCTTGGGATGGAACCAGCAACCCCCCCAAGTCTTAGCGCCTGAACAACTGGGCACAGGAGGAGACACTTCTGTGTTTCACCTGCAAATAGACGTGGACTGTCCTAAAAACGTACAGATGAACTAGGCTGTGTTTATCTGAAGCGCTTATCAAAGCAGATTGCGTGTAATTGGCTGGGTTTTAAATGAGAAAAAGCGAGGGGGAGACGGGGTATTTTAGAGCAGATAACCCCCCCAGTAAAAGCCCTCAATCTGTCTCCCTGATTAATGCCATTCTATCGGGCGTATAGTACATTCTACCTTCCCATGAAAGCAGTGGCTCACTTCTTCTTCCACTGTGAATGATGAATCACCATGCATCAAACACAGGGCTTACCCGAGGTGGACTACTGTGGGCTATATTTGTATATTTTTAGAAATATTAATGAAACAAAACCACAAAGTTTAAGTAACATACAGTACAAGATGAATGTATGCGCACTTTTAGATTTGTTTGCTTAAAGTTTGTTTAAAGTTTGTTTAAAGCAGTTGTTTGGCATGTAAAAATGTATTTTCTCCTGGAACTAAAAGGAAATTAAAGGCAAGTGTATTGTAGTCAGTAAATGAGAAGGCAGGGTATTGTTCCTTTGGACTGCTTTCTGTTAACCCTCTGAGGTCCGTGCTAAGCTTTTAGATGTTTTTTGATTTTGGCATGGTCTGATATTTATCTCAATTTCATCAATTTAACACACACTTACTCCAAAGTGTTTGATATTTTTATTTGAAGGACAATCACAGCTACATTTGTATGCCATCAATAGTTTGGTCAGTATCATATGCAGCTTGTAAATAGATCTACAAACACACAAGTTAAAAATAGTAAATTTTTCTGCTGTCACAAAAGTTGTGAAAGCACACACTAAAGTATAGTGACGAATTGTTTTGCCAATGTACGTTTGTTCATCAAGGTCTTGGTTATGTAAGGGTGTGAAAACAGTTTAGCACATCTGAGATCTAAATAGCTAAAAACCTGTTTTTATCAGAACTGGTCACATTTATTTCAGGCTGTGGGAGGGCTAAATGCTAAATACCTGAATATTCATTATTCATTGTCCACACCTCACTGGGCCATCAGTGTTATATTCTGAGTTCCTGTTCTGTTGTTTTTTGGTCTTTGTTTATTTTTCATTCAGTCCTTATTCATTATTCTTTATCCAGTATTGCATTTTCCCTGTTCTGTCACGTTCTGCTCCCTGTCTGTCCTTGTTCCGTTTATTTCGAGATCCACTCCTTGTCGTGTCATGCACTTCGGGAGTTTATACTTTTCGGGGTTTTTTTCCGCCTTCGCTTATTATCTCGTTTTCTTCCTTCCTTCTTACTTTCTAGATTGCACTTTGTATATATTAGGTAGATGTGTATAGTACTAACCAACTAATCTACTAACGTTAGGGGTTTAGATTAAGTTACTAACACGCGGAATATGTTTGGCGTCACAAGACGCGGAATTCATATATTTTCACGAGTATTTGAAAACAAGCGAAATAAATAACATTTTAGGCTGTTCTTCTTTAGAAAAGTATTCTTCCATAGATCTTGTGTGCATATTGCAATTTGTTACGTTGCAACACGCGGAATATGTAGTCACAAGACGCGGAATTCATATATTGAATATATATACGAGTATTTGATAACATGGCAAATCAAATATAGTTACTTACTGTTCGTCAGTTATTGTCTTCGTCGCTTTTCATCAATACTCTCAAACACTGCAGCGCAGAAAATCTTTCCATCTTGAATAAAATTGTATGTCTGTATAAAATCTTGCTTCAAATTGTCGGGACAGTTTATGTGTTTACGCCGGCGTTTCACACATGGCCCCACGCCCCTCCCCACACCTCCCCGAAACTCGCACCTAGTTACCATGTCAATAGAAGGGGGACGTTACTACCAGGTAAAAAAAGAGAGTAAAAGGCAAGGTTTACTTTTGGTCTAATTAACCTAATTTAAAAAAATCCCATTTGATTTGCCAGTGCTCAAATCGGAAAGTCGCGTTTCTGTCAATGTTTTTGTCGCGTGTGTATGATAAAATATCGCGAAGTTAGAAATAGTAATATACTTGTATTGCTGCTTGGATCGGCGCCGATCCAGCCGACCTCAGGGGGTTAAACCTGTTAACCACTGTTAACCACATGCCTTTGAATGTGCTTCTGTGTCTCTCAGTAGGTAGAGAGTGGTTCTGTGTGTCTCAGTAGGTAGAGCGTGGTTCTGTGTGGCTCAGTAGGTAAGCGTGGTTCTGTGTGTCTCAGTAGGTAGAGCGTGGTTCTGTGTGTCTCAGTAGGTAGAGCGTGGTTCTGTGTGGCTCAGTAGGTAGAGCGTGGTTCTGTGTGTCTCAGTAGATAGAGCGTGGTTCTGTGTGGCTCAGTAGGTAGAGCGTGGTTCTGTGTGTCTCAGTAGGTAGAGCGTGGTTCTGTGTGGCTCAGTAGGTAGAGCGTGGTTCTGTGTGGCTCAGTAGGCAGAGTGTGGTTCTGTGTGTCTCAGTAGATAGAGCGTGGTTCTGTGTGTCTCAGTAGGTAGAGCGTGGTTCTGTGTGGCTCAGTAGGTAGAGCGTGGTTCTGTGTGGCTCAGTAGGTAGAGCGTGGTTCTGTGTGTCTCAGTAGGTAGAGCGTGGTTCTGTGTGGCTCAGTAGGTAGAGCGTGGTTCTGTGTGTCTCAGTAGGTAGAGCGTGGTTCTGTGTGTCTCAGTAGGTAGAGCGTGGTTCTGTGTGTGTCAGTAGGTAGAGCGTGGTTCTGTGTGTCTCAGTGGGTAGAGTGTGGTTCTGTGTGTCTCAGTAGGTAGAGCGTGGTTCTGTGTGGCTCAGTAGGTAGAGCGTGGTTCTGTGTGGCTCAGTAGGTAGAGTGTGGTTCTGTGTGTCTCAGTAGGTAGAGCGTGGTTCTGTGTGGTTCAGTTGGTAGAGCATGGTTCTGTGTGTCTCAGTAGGTAGAGCGTGGTTCTGTGTGGCTCAGTAGATAGAGCGTGGTTCTGTGTGGCTCAGTAGATAGAGCGTGGTTCTGTGTGGCTCAGTAGGTAGAGCGTGGTTCTGTGTGTCTCAGTAGGTAGAGCGTGGTTCTGTGTGGCTCAGTAGGTAGAGCGTGGTTCTGTGTGTCTCAGTAGGTAGAGCATGGCGTTGGCAACGCTTAGGTTGTGGGTTCAAATCCCACTGGGACCACATATACTGAAAAATGTATGCATTCATTACTGTAAGTTGCTTTGGATAAAAGCATCTGCTAAATGGCATATATCTTATCCAGAGCGACGCGCTTTCTGTGTTGTGAGTCCTTCTAAATTCACCCACGGTCACTGCCTCTGCTGCTGAGGGATTCAGCGGCTGTTTCTACGTGACCTGTCAGTCGACCCGTCCACAGCGCCGCATTACTGCATTTTACATTTTAGGCATTTGATCAGTGCAGTAATACAGTGATAGACATCATTGTTGGCAGCTGCACATCGTACCTGTAACACCGGGAAAGAAAAGTTTGTGTTTTAAATTTTTTTTTATTACATTTTAAAATGTAAACAGTAGTGACGGCAGTTAATTCATGTAGAAAATTTATGTACGGAGGTAGTGGAGTCTGAAGAGGTGGGTTTTGAGTCTGTTGCGGAAGATTGCCAGTGATTCTGTGTGCGGAAGATCGTTCCATTGTCATCACGTTCGTTACACAGCTGCCAGTAGATGGTGTCTTTTCCCCAGAATCTATTGAGGTGGCTGGCAGATCAGATGCATCACTGTTCACTGCCGGAAAATAACATTCTGATTCAGACTCCAGATCTGAAATCAGCAGTGCGGACAAATTTGACAAAAAAAAAAAATATATAAAAATATATATATAAAGGAAAAATATATATATATTAAAAAAAATTACTAACAAATTTACGCAAAAAAAAAAAATATATATAAAATATATATATAAAGGAAAAAAAATATATATTTAAAATGTACAAAAAAATTTGCCAAAAAAAAAAAAAAAAATATTAAATATATATATAAAGGCAAAATATATATATATTTTTAAAAAATGTACAAAAAAATGTGACAAAAAAAATAAATATATATATATATATAAAGGAAAAAAAAAATCTAAAAAATTTGACAAAAAAAAAATATATATAATAAATATATAAAGGAAAAATATATATATATAAAAAAAAATTCACTAAAAAATTGACAAAAAAAAAAAAAATATAAAATATATTTATAAAGGAAAAAAGTATATATATAAAAAATTGACAAAAAAAAAAAAATATATATATAAAGGAAAAAATATATATAAAAAAAATGTACCAAAAAATTTGACAAAATAAATAAATATATATATATAAAATATATATATATAAAGGAAAAAAATATATATATTAAAAAAATGTACCAAAAAATTTGACAAAAAAAAAAATATATATAAAATATATATATAAAGGAAAAATATATATATATAAAAAAAATTAACAAAAAAAAAAAATATATAAAATATATATATAAAGGAAAAATATATATATATTAAAAAAATAACAAAAAAAAATTGAAAAAAAAAAAAATATATAAAATATATATAAAGGAAAAAAAAATATATAAAAAATTACAAAAAAAAAAGTATATATATAAAATATATATATATAAAGGAAAATATATATATAAAAAATGTACAAAAAAATTTGACAAAAAAAATATATATAAAATATATATATAGAGGGAAAAAAGATATATAAAAAAAAAAATATATATATATATATAAAGGAAAAATATATATATATAAAAAATTTACTAAAAAATTGACAAAAAAAAAAATATATATATAAGGGAAAAAATATATATATAAAAGAAAATTGACAAAAATATATATATATAAAGGAAAAAAAATATGTATATAAAAAAAAAATGTACAAAACAATTTGCCAAAAACGATATATAAAAAAAAATTGACAAATAAAATATATATATATAAAATATATATATAAAGGAAAAAAATATATAGAAAAAAATGTACTAAAAAAATTTGCCAAAAATAAAATATATATAAAATATATATATAAAGGCAAAATATATATATATTTTTAAAAATGGACAAAAAAATGGACAAAAAAATAATATATATAAAATATATATATAAAGGAAAAAAATATATAAAAAAATTTACCAAAAAATTTACAAAAAAATTTACCAAAAAATATAATATATAAAATATATATATAGAGGAAAAAAAATATATATAAAAAAATATACAAAAAAAAAAATATATATATATATATATAAAGGAAAAAATATATATATAAAAAAAAACTAAAAAAATTGACAAATAAAATATATATATATAAAATATATATATAAAGGAAAAAAATATAATATAATATATAATATAATATTTAAAAAAATTGACAAATAAAATATATATATATAAAATATATATATAAAGGAAAAAAAATATATAGAAAAAAAAAAATGTACTAAAAAATTTGCCAAAAAAATAATATATAAAATATATATATAGAGGAAAAAAAATATAAAAAAAAATAAAAAATAAAAAATATATATATATATAAAAAAATCACTAAAAAATTGACAAAAAAATTTATATATATAAAATATATATATAAAGGAAAAAAATATATATATAAAAAAATTGACAAAAATATATATATATAAAGGAAAAAATATATATAAAAAAATTGACAAAAATGTGGCAAAAAAAAAAATTTGACAAATAAAATAATATATATAAAATATATATATAAAGGAAAAAATATATATATAAAAAAAATGTACAAAAAATTTGACAAAAAAAATATATATATAAAATATATATAAAGGCAAAATATATATATATTTTAAAAAATGTACAAAAAAATTTGACAAAAAAATCTATATATATAAAAAGGAAATATATAAAGGAAAAAAATATATATAAAAAAATTTGACAAAAAAAAAAATTCTATATAAAATATATATATAAAGGAAAAATATATATATAAAAAATAAACAAAAAATATATATATTAAAAAAATGGACAAAAAAAAAATATATATATAAAATATATATATAAAGGAAAAAATATATATATAAAAGAAAAATCTACAAACAAATTTGACAAAAAAAAAAAAATATATAAAATATATATATAAAGGAAAAAAATATATATATTAAAAACAATGTACAAAAAATTTTGACAAAAAAAAATATATAAAATATATATAAAGGAAAAATATATATATATTTAAAAAAGTGTACTAAAAAATGTGACAAAAATAAATAAATATATAAAATATATATATAAAGGAAAAAAAAAATATAAAAAAAATGTACAAAAAAATTTGACAAAAAAAAAAAAATATATATTAAATATATATATAAAGGAAAAACATATATATAAAAAGATTTTTAAAAATAAATATATAAAATATATACATAAAGGAAAAAACTAAATATATTTTAAAAATTAACTAAAATATTTATAAAATATATATATAAAGGCAAAATATATATATATTTAAAAAAATGTACAAAAAAATTTGCCAATATATAAAGGAAAAAATATATATATATTAAAAAAAAGAAAAAAAAATTTGACCAAAAAAATAAATATATAAAATATAAATATAAAGGAAAAAAAAAATATATAAAATAAATTACTAACAAATTTTGCAAAAATAAATAAATATATAAAATATATATATAAAGGAAAAAAAATATATAAAAAAATGTACAAAAAAATTTGACAAAAAAAAAAAAAAATATATATATAAAGGAAAAAATATATATATAAAAAAAAATGTACTAACAAATTTGGCAAAAAAAAAATATAAAAATATATATATAAAGGAAAAAAATATATATAAAAAAAAATGTACAAAAAAATTTGGCAAAAAAAAAAAAATAAAAATATATATATAAAGGAAAAAAATATATATATTAAAAAAATGGACAAAAAATTTGGCCAAAAAAATATATATATAAATATATATATAAAGGAAAAAAATATATATATAAAAAAAATGGACAAAAAAAAAAAATATATAAAATATATATATAAACGAAAAAAGATATATAAAAAAATGTACTAACAAATTTCAAAAAAAAATAAAAATAAAATATATATAAAGGAAAAAAAAAAATATAAAACAAAATGTACAAAAAGATTTGACAAAAAAAAAAATATATAAAATATATATATAAAGGCAAAATATATATATATAAAAAAATGTACTAACAAATTTCATAAAAAAAATATATAAAATATATATAAAGGAAAAAAAATATATAAAACAAAATGTACAAAATAATTTGACAAAAAAAATAAAAAAATAAAAATATATATATAAAGGCTAAATATATATATATATATATATAAAAAAATATTTAAAAATTTGAGAAAAATCTATATAAAATATATATATAAAGGAAAAAATCTATATATAAAAAAATTTGACAAAAAAAAATATATATATAAAATATATATATAAAGGAAAAAATATATATTAAAAAAATTTCCAAAAAATTTGACAAAAAAAAAAAAATATATATATATAATATAAAATATAAAGGAAAAAAAAATATATATAAAAAAATTACTAACAAATTTTACAAAAATAAAAAAATATATAAAATATATATATAAAGGAAAAAAAAAATATATAAAAAAAAATACAAAAATTTTGACAAAAAAAAATATATAAAATATATATATAAAGGAAAAAAATATATATATTTAAAAAAATGGACAAAAAATTTGACCAAAAAAAAAAATATATAAAAAATATATATAAAAGGAAAAAAAAATATATATAAAAAAATGGACAAAAACAATATATATATAAAATATATATATAAAGGAAAAAAATCTATATATAAAAAAATGTACTAAAAAATTTGACAAAAAAAAATCTAAATAAAATATATATATAAAGGAAAAAAAAATCTATATAAAAAAATATACAAACAAAAAATATATAAAAATATATAGAAAGGAAAAAATATATATCTAAAAAAATTTACTAACAAATTTGACAAAAAAAAAAATATATAAAATATATATATAAAGGAAAAAATATATATATATAAAAAAAATTGACAACAAAATTAGACCAAAAAAAAAATATATTAAATATATATATAAAGGAAAAAAATATATATATAAAAAAATTAACAAAAAAAATAGACAAAAAAAAAAAAAAATATATATAAAATATATATATAAAGGAAAAATTATATATATATTTTAAAAAATTACTAACAAATTTCGCAAAAAAATAAAATATATAAAATATATATATAAAGGAAAAAATATATATATATTAAAGAAATGTACAAAAAAATTGACAAAAAAAAGAAAAATATATATAAAATATATATATAAAGGAAAAAAAAAATCTATATAAAAAAATTTGACTAAAAAAATCTATATAAAATATATATATAAAGCAAAAATATATATATATAAAAAAATTTACTAAAAATGTTGACAAAAAAATATATATTAAATATATATAAAGGAAAAAAATATATATATTTAAAAAAATGTACTAAAAAATTTGACAAAAAAATAAAAATATATATTTTATATAAAGGAAAAAAAATATATAAAAAGATTAACTAAAAAAATTGACAAAAAAATAAATATATATAATATATATATAAAGGAAAAAAAAAAAATATATATAAAAATATTAAAAAAAAATATATATATATAAAGGAAAAAAATATATACATAAAAAAATTCACTAAAAATTGACAAAAAAAAAAAAAATATATAAAAATATATATAAAGGAAAAATATATATATATAAAAAATTGACAAAAATATATATATATAAAGGAAAAAAATTATATATAAAAAAAAATTGAAAAAAATTTGGCAAAAAAAAAAAAATATATAAAATATATATATAAAGAAAAAAAAGATATATTAAAAAAAAATTGACAAATAAAATATATATATATAAAATATATATATAAAGGAAAAAAATATATATATTTTAAAAAAATGTACAAAAAAATTTGACAAAAAAAAAAAAATATAAAATATATATATAAAGGAAAAAAATATATATAAAAAAAAATTTGACAAAAAAAAAAAAAAATATATAAAATATATATATAAAGGAAAAAAATATATATAAAATATATATATAGAGGAAAAATATATATATATAAAAATAAACAAACAAAAAAAAAATATAAATATATATATATATATATAAAAAGTGTGTAACTTTTGTGCTGTTAATAATAATAATAATAATATATTTATACTGTATAGGTACATACACATTTTTATGAATGCGGGCATGTGTAAAATGTAAATAATTGTTTAAGTATTAAAAATCCCTTCAAGAAAATGTATCCACGCTCCATATGGTACAGTATATTCACTGCATTCACTAAATGGTATTTATTATTATTTTTCCCAGCATATAGATTATGTAAGGGAACTTAAATACATAACATTTGACAATTTATATATGGATAGTTGCTAAAGCTATTCTGGTTAAGCACACGTGTTGACCAGCAGTGTCCTGTTTGGGAATGCTGTCTTCGGTTTGCACGTCAAGTTCCCCAACCGTTCCAACTCTAAGCCGCTGCCCCTCGATTTCAATCGGTGGGTCACATTTTAAAAGCCTCTTAGGAGGAACGGACAGCCGAAGGGAAGTGGGCGAGGTCACGCTTTCATCTGCAGGACTGCGCGAGGACGCGATCTCGTCTCTGCGCTCCACGTGTGCTCAAAGGACTTCTGTCAAATGTCCTTCGCTCCCTTCCGCGGCAAATAATGAAAATCTCCCCGCATTTGGAGAGCTTATTAGCAGTACTTCCTGACAGCACGCGAAATGAGCGACAGTAATTACGGCTTCTTTAATTCCTTTAATTGACAGTGCACTTTAGCTGGGAGCGAGAAATTCATTATTCTACTGCCTGGTCCCCATTTTGATTTCCAGACCGACTGTCCAGTTTGAAGATGCATTGACGGCTCTATTTTGAGTCGTCCTAATTTCTTTTTTTCTTAATATTTCTCTCGATTTTTAGAGCACCCCACCCCGAATCAAATATATTTGTCATCATTATTAAATACATGCATGGAAAATATTTACAGTTCTGAAATGCCTAACTGTATATCCATAAAAGTATTTTGAGTGTTTTTTACGTTTTTGTCATTTGTGTGGGAGATCTCGTGCGTCTTTGTCCTCCTTGTGTAACATTTATTTCAAAAGAGTAGAGAAAGAACATGAAGCTTCCCGGAGGACGTCACGTTTCTATTTGCGTCGATGTTGGATTATATAACGATCTTCTTTGTTATATTACAGTAGTGCAACGCTAATTGACTTGAATAGGTTGAGCATGAATCCCAAATACTAGTATCAGTAGGCTTTAGCCAGTATTCTCAATTCTACTGTGGAGTTATCAGTGGTGGACACTAACAAAGTACATTCACTTTACTTTTTCTTATTACTGTACTTATAAAGTATCTGTGCTTACTTAAGTATTTTCATTTTTACTTTTATTTTTGCTTTCACTCCCCCTACATTTCAAAGGCGATGGGGTTAAATGTAGGACTTTTTACTGTTACTGGAGTAATGTTTTATCAGGGTATCTGTACTTTTACTCAAGTAAAGGGTTTGTGTACTTCAAAGTCAAAGTCAAGTTTAATATGATTACATCTGTGGTACAAGTACACCAGAGTAAGATTATTGGGCCTGGCCCCTCAGCATCAACTGAGGAGCTGCAGGCAGAGCTGCCACCTCCCTCGACGGATCGAGCGCTCCACCACTGGGAATTATGGGCTGCATCGGGAAAATGTACGATTCTTAAATGTAAATGCAAAAAGTACTGGTACAGTAGGTTCTAAACCAGTATACAGTATTTAAACCATGGCACCGATCACTTAAATTGAGTAGGTAATGAGTAAGTAATCTTTTTACCGCAACAATATGATTTATTGCTCATACACATTAGTTCTATTTCATTATATTATTATTAACTATGCAGGAGCACAAGAGCAGATCTTATATAGTTGATCACTGTCACTCAAGGCCATCTGTTCTGCATATGTCATTTTGAGCTTTTATTTCTCCTTACAGTTTCGTGTTCATCAGAACTGGAGAAGGGAACAGCCCAGAGAGAGGGGTGGGGGGGAGAGCTAGGAGAGCGGGATGAGAGTAAGGGGGAAAAAGAAGGAGGGGTGGGTGAAGAGAAGGATGAAAGAGGGAACAGAGGGGCAGAATAGAGAGGGGAGCCAGAAGAGAAGGAGACAATATCGAGGAAAGGAGGGGGACAAGACAGAGGCGAGAGAGAGAGAGTGCATGTCTGCGAGTAGCCAAGCTGGCAGAGTTGTGACCAAGTCACTGTTATATAAGTCATAAGTAAGTCTGAAGTCTTAACCTTCAAGTTTCAAGTAAAGTCCCAAGTCACCGTGCTCAGGTCAAGTCAAGTCACAAGTCCCAAATTTCAGGTCTCAAGTCACATTAAAAACAAGTCTCTCAAGTCATCCAGCTCAAGTCCAAGTCTAGTCACAAGTCATAGACATGCAAGTCTAAGTCAAGTCTCAAGCACTTTTATTTTTTGCAAGCCAAGACTGAAGTCATCAAAATTGTGACTCCATTCATAGCACACAACATTTACATTTTAAGCATTTAGCAGATGCTCTTATCCAGAGCAACTTACAAGATGTGCATTAATACATGGTAGGAACAATCATAGTTTGCGCAAGAGATCAGTGCAGTAATACAGTGATAGACATCGTTGTAGGCAGCTGCATACCATACCTGTAACACTGGGAAGGAAAAGGTTAGTAATTATTTTTATTTTAGATTAAATGAGTAGGCAGGGATACATATACAATAAGTGTTGAGCAAGTAGGCAGTGGTGATGACAATTGGGTAGTTGTCAGTGGCGGGCCGTGCATTTCACACCTAGGCCTTCAGTAGTGCTCCGTCTGAATCAATCCACCCCTCAATAACTATTTTATGGCTATAAAAGCCATCTTATTGTTATGTTTTGAGTGTCTGTTCGGTTTGTTTTTGCACTTTGTTTATTTATCTTTCTTCAGTCATGTTTCATTCTCGTTCTGTCATGCATTTCGGGAAATTCTATGTTTCGGTTTTTCCGTCTTCGTTTCTAATCTCGTTTTACTACCTTCTTACTTTCTAATTACACTTTGGATATATTAGTTAGATGTATATAGTACTAACCAACTAATCTACTAACATTAGGGATTTAGATTAAGTTACTAACACTACTAATCACTAATTATCTCATGCTTCTAACTATCGCTGTCATTCTCTCTCGTCTCTATCGCTGTCATTCTCTCTCATGAAACATGACTGAAGAAAGATAAATAAACAAAGTGCAAAAACAAACCGAACAGACACCCGTTGCCGTTGCATCGCAGATAGATAACTCGTGTATCCAGAATAAATGCCTTTACTGAAGAAACAAACCCGGGGTGCTACAGCTGTGACACACATAAAAAAGCATCAATAATAATAACCTCATAAAATTGCAATATTATTTAGGAAAATAGCAACATTTTACTCACCAAAAATCCTTATTATTTGTACACAAAATCCATCCTCCTTTCTTTCCTCAAAAAGAGTTCAATTACTCTGTCGTACAGATTATCCGTGTGTTTCAGTTCCATCAAGAAGTCCTTTTCTATCGCCATCGAAGCTAATGCTGAAAGTCGAGCCTGCCCTGTCGTATTTCTGGCATAAGTTTTAATTCGCTTTAGGGCTGAAAATGTCCGCTCAAATGTCTGAATCACAGACTGATGTTAATTATATTTTGTCCATGAATACTTATTAAATAATTCCAAATGGTCTGTTCACTTCCTTTCATAGCTGTTCCCCTGGTTGCGCTGCATCCAGATGTGTATTTTCATATTAAAGCATTTAACCAATCACATTACATCATAGTCAGACACTCTCTGACTATCCAATCAAAGGGTGTGAATACGCTGAGGTTACCTAGGCCTTCTAGAAGGCCTTCGTGTCCCCAACTCAAAATCTGATTGGTTGAAGCAACAGTTTTATCAACACTTATTTTATGCTACAGGGCCTGCAGAACTGATTGTGAAGGCCTCCAGGCAGATTTCTTTGACCCTGGCAACAAATGATGGCTGAAATGTGATTGGTTAAATGCTTTAATATGAAAATACACGTCTGGATGCAGCGCAACCAGGGGAACAGCTATGAAAGGAAGCGAACAGACCATTTGGAATTATTTAATAAGTATTCATGGACAAAATATAATTAACATCAGTCTGTGATTCAGCAGAGAAGGCCTTGCAGGCCCTGACGGCCCACCACTGGTAGATGTACAGGATTCAGTGAAAAGCAAGCACCAGTGATTTGAACCTGATGGGTGCTGCGATGGGGAGCCAGTGCAGAGAGGAGAGTAGAGGGGTGACGTGGGTGAACTTCGGCTGGTTGAACACCAGACATGCGGCAGCATTCTGGACTAGTTGCAGTGGCTTGATGGCGCAGGCCGGTAGGCCTGCCAGCAAGGAATTGCAGTAGTCCAGACGTGGGGCCTGGACCAGGGGTTGTGTGGCCTCTTGGGTGAGGAACGGTCGGATCCTCCGGATGTTGTGGAGGGAGAATCGGCAGGTCGGAGTGATCGTTGCGATGTGGCCCGAGAAGCACAGCTGGTTGTCCAGGGTCACTCCAAGACTCCTGGCAGACTGGGACGGAGACACTATGGAGCCTTCCACGGTGATTGATGCATCAATCATCGGGGAGCCCTTCGCTGGGAGGAAGAGCAGCTCTGTCTTCCCCAGGTTCAGCTTCAGGTGGTGGGTGCTCTCTACACGAGTCTATACTGCTCTCTACATGAGTCTATACTGCTCTCTACATGAGTCTATATTGCTCTCTACATGCAGAGTAATAATCAAACACAGCAACTTCCACAAGATGGCTGCCCATATCATAACAGATCTACCATCATGCTTAGCTGTTGGGAACAGGCAATGTGGGTCGAAGGCTTCCTTTGGCTTTCTCCAAACATAAACCCGTCCCAATGTAGGAAAAAGAGATGACCCATCAGATCATATTACTTTCTTCCACTGCTCAGAAGTCCAGGTTTTGTGCTCATTATACAAGGTTTACTGCGGTTTCTGAATGGCATTTCTACCATAAATATCAGCTTTGGGAAACTCATGACATACAGTTTTTGTTGAGATCACAGGCTATTGTTTTGTGGTTTTTAGCAACTATCCTGTTAAGTGTCCATCTATCTCTGTTGGTGAGCCTTGACCACTGTTCCTCTTTCCTGATGCAGTTTTGCCATGTTTGGTGTATGATCTTTGACACTGTTCTTATTGACAAATTCAATAATTTTGTAGTTTCTTTGACTGACACACCTGCAATTTGGGCACCTATAACTATTTGACCCCTTTAAAAAATCTGTTAGATCTCTTATGCTGCTTCAGAAACTTGCATATTAAAGCGTAAATTGTCGTTTTACAGGAGAAACATATTGGTAATTAGTATTGACATTAATATGAGACACGTGTAGACTCCTTGTTAATTGTGATTTGGTTACTTCAAAATACAAGTACTTTTTTCCATTTGGTGTTTCTGTTATTTTCTCTACATCCTGTATTTACACTAAAGTAGCAATGGAACCGAGATGAACTGGCCCTTATCTTATTGAGGAATTATTATTTGTATTATTATTTGTGTATTACTCTCTCTATTTCTCTCTCTTACTCTGTCTCTCTCTCTCATGCTCTGTCTCTGTTTCTCTTTCTTTCTCACTCTGTCTCTCTCTCCCCCTCTCTCTCTCTCTCACTCTGTCTCTCTCTCTCCCCCTCTCTCTCTCTCATGCTCTGTCTCTCTCTCTCCCCCTCTCCCTCTCTCGTGTAAAACCACACTGTCCATTTCTAAGTGCTAACTGTTCTTTGTGCTGTTATTCATTCATGATGCAGTGCAGTTATATTTATACCTGTGAGCAACATGCACCTTTCCACACACAAACAATTTTACATGCTATTTAACAAAGAAGCGTTCCTGAGTTTCATTATGGCTATAATAATACTTTCTGCTCAAATGATGAGGCTATCCTTTATATAATTGGTACAGCTATGGTGCCTGGATTTACATATATGCTAATGAGTCCCTTTGGCACACGCAGAAAAGGGATAACGTGGGCTCTTTGATTTCACATGTTGTGTTCATCGCTGGTTTCGCTCGATATTCACTAGGGTGATTTTTTGGATGTCTTTGCTTCCTCTGAAGACGAGGAGAAAAACATTATTATTAACGAAATTGAGGGAAAAATCTCCATCTATTGTTGTCATTTAATTATTAACACCACCTCGAAAGTGACCTGGAAATCTTGCAGAAAATCATGTGCCTCCTGGCCTTTCTGTCTCTCCACCTTCCTCGCAGGAGGTTTCCGTGAACTTCCGCGAAGAAAGGAAGTTTAAAATGAAAAACATTACAATTAATCAGTTTATTTGTTTTAAGCAAAAGTCTTTGGAAATGTATATATTGGGCTGCTGGGTGACTCATCCTGTTAAGACCCTGTTCTAGTATGGAATCCGGACTGTGCCAGTGTTGACTGTTACCAGCAGCCTGGCAGAGCGACACATTACCAGTGCTAACGTTGTCCAGGGAGGGAGGGATCTGGTCGGCTGGATTGTCTGTGTCTCGTTGCACACCAGCGACCCCCGCTGGTCAATTGGACACCAACGGTCTGCCGGTATAAAGCTGCGGGCATGGTGTCTGTGCAAGCTTGACTTGTAGAAGTGCGATGTGACAGAGAGGGTGCGATGCCCACATTGTCCACTCTCTACCGACTTGACAGGTGGCTGCAACAAGTGTGGCTTAGAATATGGTTGGGCATTCCAAATTGGGAGAAAAAGCGGGGGAAAAGCATAAAAAAACATTAACATATTAAAAAGTGAAACAGAAGGTTTAATTGAACCCACCTTGACAACACAAATTGTTAACCATTATAAAGCAGATTCACAAATACTGTATGTGATTACTGTGTTTATGATATGCATATTCATCCAGGCTTTTTTGCAGTGTACTTTGCATGAATTTTTTCTTGATTAAAGTGCATATCGGGGGTGGCGATTGGCTGTCCGCCCCAGGGGGAGGGGGTGAGCCGGCACGAGCTCGCTGTGAAGCACGAAGGGTGTCTCTAGAAAGTAGGTGGGCGAGTTCCGTCTTGGAGGAGGGCGGATCATCGCTGGCCTCAGGGGAATTAGCTTGCCTTGTAGTGACAGGTGGCGAGCTTGTGGGGAGGGCGAATCGAAAAAAATAGAGGGTATAATTGGCTACTAAATTGGGAGAAATGTTTTTTTTTAATTACTGTTGTGTATCTTAGGAACACTTTACTATACAGATGCTAACTTTTCAAAAATTCCAGAGTAACGTGTGCAAACAAATTTGCCATTGTGTCAAATGAAATCCATTATATCATTTTCCAAAATGAAAAAAAAACAATGTCATTTGGAAATTAACCCTGTTGCAGTAGAAATTGAAAGGTCATCTTGGCTAGGTCAGTTTGACGATCCACACCCCTTTTAAATTCAGGGGCAGGGGACAAATATTTATGAAAGGTTGGACAAATAAGTCCACTTTTAGGAGTGGCATACATTTTTTTTTAAAATATCACCTGCGCATATAATGTATATAAGCATTCAATGTTTGCCTAAGCTAGTCCTCAGCAGGTACACCTCTCCACCCTTTGAGTGGCTGGGTAATGTCCTCAGCAGGTACACCATGGCTGGGTAATGTCCTCAGCAGGTACACCATGGCTGGGTCATTGGGGTAAGGTCAGACGGGGCACATGTAAAGCTCTGGCTGGGAAACTGGGTCTCCGGGGCCCTAATCCATACCGTGAGATATCATCCACAGTATGAATCGAATCTGTTACATAACATATTGAAATGAGATGACGCAATATCCTGTAAGTGTCCTGGTTTTAAAGGCAATTGGTTAATAACATTACGCTCGAGCACAAGGGGAATCAATCTGTGTTTTTCTGCAGCCCCAGGAAGTCTAATTAACTGGGAGGCAGGGTGTAGGCTGCGTGAGTGTGAGTGTGAGTGTGAGTGTGTGAGTGTGTGTGTGAGTGTGGGTGTGTGTGTGAGTGTGGGTGTGAGTGTGAGTGCGAGTGTGTGCATGTACGCATGTACACACTTGTATATATGTACCTGTGAACTGTACTCTGTCTCCCCCTCTCTCTCTCCCCCTCTCTCTCTCTCTCCCCTTCTCTCTCTCTGTGTTTCTCTCTCTCTCTCCCTCTCCCTCTCCCTCTCTCTCCCTCTCTCTCTCCCCCTCCCTCTCTCTCTCCCTCTCTCTCTCTCTCCCTCCCCCTCTCCCCTTCTCTCTCTCTCTGTGTGTCTCTCTTTCTCTCTCTCTCTCTCTCTTCCTCTCTCTCTCTCTCTCTCTCTCTCTCTCTCTCTCTCTCTCTCTCTCTCTCTCTCTCTCTCTCTCCCTCCCTCCCTCTCTCTCTCTCATGAGGCTTCTTCACAGTTGAGTATGTTTCCCACAATACAGTGCTGCTCATTTTGACCATGCCGCCTTAAACAGCGACTGCACCATGAAACCTGGAGTACCTGCTGTGGCCACTTGAGGGCATCCTTTGTAGCCCTCAGCAAAACAGCCGAGCATTTTCCCACTGTTTCATATGGAAATATACATCAGCCTTCAAGGGCAGTTCAGAGCCCAGGGAGGCTGCTTTTCAAAGCAGTCAAAACTAAGCAGAAGATACAGTATGTCACAACTAATACAATCGTATTCAATTCCAGTGAATCATTTAGTACTGCTACATATTGTGTCTGTGTGTGTGTGTGTTTTTGTTTTGTGGTTATAAAATAGTCAATTTTCCGGTTTGTTCAAGTTGAGCTGTGTAATGTTATAAAAGTTGATACTTTAAAATACATTTTCACAAGAAAACTGTTTTTCCAGATTCAGTTGCTGTTGCTTAGGTTGTATTGTAGTCGATCGTTTTCAATCGATAAACCAACCAAGCTGTCTGTGCATGTGCATCCGTACCACACAGCAGACACTTCTCTGTGCCTCCTGTGGTCCACAGTGACATTCTCAGCACAAGGGAGGGGCAGCGTGCATCTTTTATGCTATTCACCTCCCTCTAGTGGTTATACTGCAGTACAACAGGCATTGTCAAGCGTGTCACAGGGACACAAATGAAACATGAAGACTAGACTTGGTTCATCAGGCGAGGGAGAGCTGCATTCAGGTAATACATATCTAAAACCAGTGTAAGGTTAACGGCAGGCGTTTGTATCTGTTTCGGTATCAAAATCAAAGCTGGATTTTTACCCTCGATGTTACGAAATGAAGCGCAGATGTAAACCCACTGCACCGAGAGCAGTTTGTTTTATTATTTGAGTTTTCTGTATTTTTTCCAGAACCTTCATGGTTCAGTAAACCTCTTCCTTTTCTCCTGGAATAAAAACAGACGGAAAAGTTCATAAATCATCGTTGCTGTGGTGGAGAGAGATTATCTTTCCAAAACGTGTTTATGTAACGCGCGTCCTTGTCCTTGTCCGGGCCTCAGCATTCCTTTTTTAATTGTTTTTAATTTTTTTGCCGTTTTTCTCCCAATTTCGTGGCCAATTTTACCCTCTATCTCTTTCGATTTGCCCTCCTTCACGAACTCGCCGCCCACCCCCACGGGACGAGCTAACACCTCATGATCCGCCTCCTTCGAGACTGGACTTGCCCAACCATGTTTATCAGGTCGCCCTACCGCTCCTCGGTGAGCTCGTGCCGTGATTAGCATGAGTGTGATTCGCGTGAGCATGCTTAGGGTGCTTCATGCTACTTTGCACATTCAACACGTCATTCATCCACTAATGACCTGACAGGCACACGTCCTCAACTAAACACGTTATATCAATAGGATCAAATTGTATTATTTTTTATGTGCGTAGAGGCTGATGTGGCACTGAAAGAGTTTACCCTCAGAACAAACACACTCTGAGTTTAATTATGAATTAAATGTCCCCTAAAATAAGCCCTGGAATGTGCAGCAGAAGGCCTCACAGAAGGGCACGTGAGGACTAGTGTTGTGCACGAGTCTCCCTACGTTACCTGGGTCCTGGGAGAGTACAGGATGTTTCTGCTGCTCCGGAGTTGTCCTTCAGCTCCGTTTTATTTGTAGATTTAGAGCCCTCCGTCCGAAAGAGGCGATATTCTTCCCTGAATGAGCAGCACAAGATGGGTTAAAACACTCCTGTACAGTGCCTGCTTTGTTTTTATTTTATTTATTTATTTATTTTCATTTTAAAACTGTTTGAACACATGCTCATCAGCTCTGGTAGTGTTGTTGAAAATCATTTTGTTTCTGAAAAACCCCGAAACCTTTCAGTTTACGACGTGAATGAGGTTTGTTTTAAAGGGTGTTACGATTTATAATAATTCATATAATCTCAGTCATTTATGTTTCTCAAATTTGTCAATGGACTTGCCTTCCGGCAGGCCTGCCAACCCATGGCTTGGCAGATGGCAGGTATTGGAAAAGCAGCATTCATTTATTTGTAACTTTCGGGTCCTGTAGTCCCGCCCCGGTGCCTTGTAAAGGTTGTGTACGCGGACGTTGATATAATTAGCGTGGATGCTGCACTAGTTTCCGTGGTAACTCCCCTAGCGTTGTGTGACTGCGTACAGTCTGTGATTGAGGTTTGCAGCTGTGCTTCCACTCTGTGCCACTCTCTCACACCTGCGTTTCCCCCTGTGCTAATGGCGTTATCCATGTCTTCCTGTCCTCGCTGGCACGCCTGCCAGACACGGCTAATCTTGTATCCGCTTCCCCTCCGCGGCCGATAAACCCGATCAGGATTGTATTACCGCCACCACGCTTCCTGCCTCTGACCCTTGACTGGCGGGAGTTCAGGACTCGGGCCACGTGTATCACGTTCGCTCCCTCGCTCCCTCGCTCTGTCACTGCGGCCGTGTCCGAGCCTGCTGCGGCCGTGCGTAATCCTGTCCTTCTCAGAGCAGCTGCCGCGCCGTGCCGTCGGTTCAGGACGCGCGATAACCCGCCCAAAAAAAGCACACGCTGTTTGGCTTCGCGACCGAGTCTCCATGGTGATAAATCTCATGCAAATGTTGTCCAGTGATGATGGCCTTCAATCGAAACGAGCGAATGCACGCTCGCCTGCGCTCTCTCGACTTGACAGCGGAGGTTACAGTACGAGCGCGGGTTAGAATACGATTGGGAAATGATTATGGCATCGAGCCGGCTCAGAGCGTACTGCACGTGTGCGGGGGTGGCGGCGGCGGCGGAGCAGACGATGATGAACGCTCTGGCTGGCCTTCCTCCACCCCCCCGCCCCCGCACGCTCTCCACGCGCGCCTTTCTTCCTCCACAGCGCTTCCTTTTCTGTGAAGGGATCGGCAACCTTTAAAATATATATATATTATTTTATTTGATTCAGATTTTTCCCCCACAAGGCCCAGTCTGACAGTGATAGGCAGCTGTACAGGCAAATACGTGTGCGTGAGACCGCTACGCTATCCGCCAGCCCTAACATTATTACCTCTGCAAATGCAGTCTCTCTTTCCCCCTCCTCTTCCTTCCCCTGGTGGAGTGAGGCCTGCCGGTGTCTTTGGAAAGCTCCGGGATAGACTGTGTTTTACAAGCCAGATCCTCTCAGCTTCCTCCTGTTGCGTCAATGGGATCGGGTACTATGGTTTTCATATGTGGTCTGGAATACACCTCAGTTTGTTTGAAAGTGAGATGTTCGTTCGATAGTGCGGTCAAAGGGTTAGATAAGCTATTGGCCTCCCAGAACTTAGAAGGCTGAACTCTCATAGCCTCCTGGGTGGTGTAGCGGTATTCCATTCCACCGGCCGCGCCAGTTCGTCTCTGGCCAGGTGTGCCACTAGGAGGCGGCGATTGGCTGTCCGGCCCAGGGAGGGGGGACGGAAGCCGACATGAGCTCGCTGCGTATAGGAGTGGCCCTGTGTGTACCACAGTTACAGTTGACGACTTGGCGAGTTCCAGCTCGGAGGAGGTGGTGCTTTGCCTTTGTCACTGCCGGTCTCAGGGCTACGGCAGCAAACTCACAACACGAGGGGGGGAATGTGGGCATGTAAAGAGGGTATAGTTGGCTACGACATTAGGAGAAAATGGGGAAAAATCGGAAACAAAATCTTTAAAAAAAGAAAAGAAAAAGGAGACTGAAGTCTCTCTGTGCTGTCTCAGACAAACGGAGCCTTTGAAGCGTCCTGCTGCTGAATCTCAGCATTTTGTATTCAGCCTCAAAACCGCTTGGATCAGCATGTGAGGGTTTGTTAAATAGCTCTTCTATGGTAGCGACGCTACCACCGATTACATGTCGCCCCATGGGGCTGCTGGCCACAGTCGGCACTGGCACGGTCTAGATTTGATACCAGACCCAGTTCTTCTTAAATTTGGCTTCTTCTGATTTTAGTTTTCCTCTTTCTCCTGAATATGTATTGAGAGCTGACGACCCTGCAAGAGATGATTCATTTCCTGCCTGCACATTCACGCTCATTATTCCTTTAAGCATAACGCATGTGGGAAGGGGGAGGGAAAGTGGACTTTGATTACTGAAATATTCAATCTGGGGTTCCAAACCAGACCGGCCCTGGTGGGGAGCCCTGGTTGGCGGCGGCGTTTGGCTGTCCGCCCCAGGGGGAGGGGGAAGAGTGAGCCGGCACAAACTCGCGGAGAAGCGTGTAAGTGTGACTCCAGAACGTGGGTGGGGGTGAATTCCGTCTCAAAGGAAGCAGAGTTTGCTGCTCTCTGAAAATGTGCTTGCCCCGTAGAGATAAGTGACAGACTCGTGTGGGTAGGGCAAATCGAAATAAATAGAGGGTGTAATTGGGCACTAAATTGGGAGAAAAACAGGAAAAAATCTGAAACAAATAAAAACATAGTCTGGATGGGGGCTCTGTCCAGCTCACAGGGAGTGGAGCGTGTCTGTGACAGGACCGTTAACCACCGCCATTCAAATGAGTGATGCGCCACCCCCCGTCGGCCATCAGCAATCTGATTGGCTCCTGTCAGCCCGCTCCAGATGATGCACGGCCAGGGCCTGTTGTTTACAGTGGGCGTGTTTTAGGCACAGAAGGACAGCCAATCGGATGGCATGGTACAGAGGATCTCCGTCACCACGGTCACCTTTAAAGGCACGGGTCAGAGGTCAGCCACAGTTAATGGGAGCAGTCATCATAACCGGCGTCATTAAAAAGGAATTAACATTTGTAACCTCCGCGAGGAGCGGCTGTTCAGAGTGGAGCCCCGATTGGCTCAGTTAAAACTGTTTCATCACATTCTGTCAGATGCAATTTGCAATGTGGATTGGCCGTAAATTGAAAGCAAAACACAATTCATCAGTGGAAGAAAAAACTGGATTTTTAATGTACGACGACATTTAAATGCTGCAAGAAGCTGTGTTGAATGGCATTTTTTACTTTAATGACATT
>JAINUG010000291.1:422500-475000 GCA_029706075.1 Aldrovandia affinis | reverse complement strand
CCATTTTGTGTGTCGCTCTGCGGCCGCGGCGCCCCAGCGATGTCTGTGTCATCCCCTTCTCATTACGCTGCAATGCGCTCACGTTTTACACAAGTCACTACATTCACTCACTGGAGCACGGTGGCAGGGGTGGCCACCATGCCAGGTGGTGAGTTGATGAGAGGCAAACCCAAAACAGGGTTCCAATAGGCCAACGGCCCGTTTATTCTACTAATCCTTGTACAAAATAAAACAAAGCACACAAAAAAAAGTTTAATCAAAAACTATTCACTAGAGGGTCAACAGCAACAAAAAGCCAGCACTTCTTTCTCCAAACACCAGGCATGGCAGGCTGTGCTTTTATAACGGCCTAACAAAGGCAATGGCTCACAGCTGAGTTGATTGCTCATTAGCCTCAGGTGAGCCTGCCTGTAGGTGAGGCCGCTGCTGTCCAAGGCCCTGTAGTCCTCTCCAGGCTGTGGGAGGGAACAGGAGCACCCGACAGCAGCCAAAAGGGAGGAGCAGCCCTCTCCACTCCTCCCTCCACCCCTCAAAGAGGAGGAGCAGCCCTCTCCACTCCTCCCTCCACCTCTCCCAGTGTCACACTCGCTCAGTGGTTTTGCTAATTGAGATTAGCGGAGGATTAGACGTGGTGGTAGCGTTTGTGATCAGGAAGCTGTTGGAGATGACTCAGCTCATTACTGTCACCCCAGGTGGGGATTCGCAATACGCGGCCCGTTCCAATCTAATGCCAGGCATGGGGGTGGGGGGGGCTGTGCTGGACACACTGCTGTTTGTGATTCACCAAATGAGACATAATACACAGTGTTCATATATACGTATACAAGGGTTCCATTCCTGAAGGCTTTCCGCAAGTCTAATTTTCCGTACGTTGGGATATACTGTATTTAAAAGAGATTTAAAAGTACAAAAAATGAACAAAAGAAAACCTCAAATGACAATTTTTATCAATTGTGTATTTTCCATCACTTTCAATGACAGTCTGCCCGCCTTTTCCCTAAAATAAGGCAATTCAAAAATGATTCATTACGGTAAAGTTACTTTTCCCGTAAAGTCACATTTTCCATAAGCCAAGGTTTTGCATAAGCCAAGGAGTGTCTGTGTTCATAAGTATAATAAAAACTGGTCAAAGTCTCTCATTGCCAGTAGAGACCGTTTCCTGTAGTCGCCCCCGCCCATTCCTGTCCTGTCACAAGGCTCATTTCAGCGGCCAGTTACATGCTGCCAAATGCTTTCCCACTTTGATATTCTCCCTGCGTCCTGTCTAGGGGCCATTTAGGCAGCTGAGCTGCTGTAAGGGCGCCGTGTGCCCCCCCCCCCCCAGAGAACAAGCCTGCAGGAGAGCTCCTGTGGAACAGTAACATATTCATTACTGTGATGTATTCGCTTGGCAGACAGACACCCTTTATCCAGATGACATTACGCTCAGCCATTAGGATTTTGCCGGAAGCCACTGCTAGTGTCCCGCCCATGCACTCTGACCACATCTTCGCTCCACTGCAATCAAATGAAAATTGGTTGCGGGGGTTGATTCAGTCCAGCTGCAAAGTGATTTTGCTTAACCTTCAAAAGCGCATTGTTTGCAAGTGTTACTTTTTTACAATTATTTTTGTTTCTTTATTTATCCCTATTTTCTTCCAATTTAGTAGCCAATTAATTGTGAGTATTTGTGAGTTTGCTGCCGTAGTCCTGAAACCGGCAGTGACAAAGGCGATGTACCTCCTCCTCCAAGCCGGAACTCGCCAAGCCGTCAATCGTAACTCCGGTATACACAGAGCCACTCCTATACGCAGCGAGCTCATAACGGCTTCCCTTCCCCCCCTGGGGTGGACAGCCAATTGCCGCCCCCTAGTGGCACTCCCAGCCGGTGGAATCAAACCCTGGTCGCAGTGGCCAACATGCATCCTGGTCGGACGCTCTTACCGTTACACCACCCAGGAGGCCTTGCAAGTGTTACTTTTATTCGTATTTGATGCAAACACAACTAACTTGGCCACTCAACTCCTGGTCCAGGCCCTGGTGATCTCACGTCTGGACTACTGCAATTCCGTGCTGGCAGGCCTTCCGGCTTGTGCCATCAAGCCACTGCAACTAGTCCAGAACGCTGCCGCTCGTCTGGTGTTTAACCAGCCGAAGTTCACCCACGTCACCCCTCTACTCTCCTCTCTGCACTGGCTCCCCATCGCAGCACGCATCAGATTCACTTCTGACTGCGGAATCACTTCCAATCTTCCGCAAGAGACTCAAAACCCACCTCTTCAGACTCCACTACCGCTGAACTCTGTCCATCTAGCTAAATTGTCTTCACCACTGTTTACTTGTTCAACACTATACTCCCCCAAAAAAAAAAAAAAAAAACACACTAACCTTTTCCTTCCTGGTGTTACAGGTGTTACAGGTATGGTACGCTGATGCCTGCAATGATGTCTATTGCTGTATTCCTGCACTGATCTCGTGCGCTAACTATGATTGTTCCTACCATGTATTAATGCACATCTTGTAAGTCGCTCTGGATAAGAGCGTCTGCTAAATGCTTAAAATGTAAATGTAAAATGTACATGCAAGTGTTTGGCGTGTAGAGGGGAGAAACAACTCTTCAGTTCAGTTCTGACCAAACTACTTTGTGGGTATTCAGCTCATTGGCACGGCCCTCATTAATGAAACAGCTGTAGTTCATGCATGCCACCATTTTCATTCAGTATTTTTTTAAGGCTCATATGTCATATGTTCAAGGTTTTGATGGTTCATCGGTCACAACTCTGCCTGTTGTAGATAACATGTACTAATCGAGTCATTTGTGGGGGAAGGTGGTCTAATTGAGAAGGACGGTTGGAGTGATGGCGGTGGTCCTCCGAGGACAGACCAGTGACATTTGAGGCCCTTTGATTAAACCTGTAAGCCCAGAGCAAAACCGCTATTATTCATCCATCCACCCCTCACAATTAAATCAGATCTTTTTCACCTCAACAGTGTAGTGCAATTTGATTTAAGCAAATGAGGCACTAGATCTTTCCCTTCTGACCTGCGTCCGCCCCGAAAAAGTGCTGACTCCAATTTACAATTCATGCCATCACTAAAGCTAATGGCTGCCGGAGCCCCTGGAGCGGCTCGCTGTGAGAGGCAGCGCAGACAGGGCTTGTTTGTTTATTCGCACCTCGACCCGTGACACTTTGAGCTCCTCTCCGGGGTGGGAGATAACCTAATTGTGCTTTTCCTCATTTAATGGTGTCTCACCAAAGCAGCGGTGAGTTTGTGAGTTTCAGCTTTCATCACATTGATTTCTACCTTGTTCCACAACAATCGAATGCTCAATTGGGTTTGCGTGGAGCCTTGCTTTCTGTGTGTGCGATGTTTCATGTTTGCGATGTAGCGTAATGGTTAGGGGAGAGCCGGGCTTGTAACAAGTTCTTTCTCAGTTCCCTTCCGGCTCTTTTGGACCCTGAGACACCTCTAATGAATGACTTGAGATCGATCTTATTAAGTCCCTCAATGTGAAAATGCAACAAATTATTTTCCGTAAAAATGTATACGTGTTGAACGTGCTCAGCTCAGCCTCATGTTTGTTTAAAGCTGTTCTCTGGCTGAACTCAAGCCAAGGAGAGGCTCCACAAGTGTTCATCGATGTCTCCCCGCTCTTATGGGAAATACTGTATACTGGCCCTGTAGACAGGCAGGGGAGTGGACGTTTATAGTGTATTACGCATGGCGTGCTGTGTGCACCTCATGTAGTGTTTAATGTGCGTGTCTACTTTTTGTTTCCACGCAGCACTTTTGTACGCAAAGTACATTTCCGTGAAAACAGACAATAAATCGAATCTGTACGGCAAGACATACGTACGCTGGCGTGTATTTAAAAAGAGCAGTCGTACACACCCTGTAGGATTGAATGTCCAGTGTCTATAGCTAGCTTTGCCCGACGCTGCATGACCTCACCTTCATTACAGATGGAAGTGTCTAATTGAAGGAGCCTGAACACACTTTTGGGGCGGACTGTCAGCCCGCCCTAACGTGGTTATCTCCGAGCGCCAGCTCTATAAATGGGGCCGGGCTCAACTGAGTTGTAAGGCCAGTGGTGCGGAAGCCCAGTGTGGTATGGGCCCAGTATGGAGTCGCACACGTTCCGGAGGAAACGGCGCGCAGGTACGTTCACCCTCTCGTCCACAGGTTAGCCGCTCTTCTGTTCACTTCGCTTGGATCCGTTTGTACTTCATTGTTTTTGGGAGGACGTTTCTTCAACTATTGTGTTGTTGGGGGGGTAAAATAGAGAGTGTGACTGTTTTAAAGAACCCCTTCCCTGATCAATTATTCTGTGGTGAAAAGGATTATGATGTTAGTGAATGCGTCTGTGTTTCATACAAAGATTTTCACATTCATTATCCAATGGATATCTGTGGGGATGCACAGTTGGCCTGCTATTTAAACACGCAGGATCAGCTTAGCAGATTTCCTGTGTCGTGTGTTTCACATTGTGTAGCCTACACCCAGATTAGGTATTTGACTGCAAGGGACAAACCTTGCATCAGTAGCCGTGCGTAACGAATGATTAAACTTCTCTATCAAAGCACAGGTAAATTCTGTAAATATTCTGTTATATATATATATAGTTGGGTCCAACTACTACAAGGTCTGTAAAAAGATCAAGTCAAAATTGTGTGTTAGTTTTCGATGAACGACGAAAACAAACAGATCTTGGTAGTGAACTCAGACTTTTGGACCCCACTGTATGTTTTTTTACTCTATTTTCCTAGTTTACTCTAATTGGAATGTGTCTTTTCGCATATCTCTCCTAGATACACACACACACAAACAGGCCACCTTTCATATGTATTCCATCATATAGATGTGTTGCTGTGCTTGGAGGCTTTGTGCTCGTGCAGGGGTAGTCTCGTGTGCGTGCAGCCTCATTGTTGAGGTGATAGTGTCCGCTGCTGGCGGGAATAATAACTGCAGAGCCGCGGCGCCGACCTGTTCCGCCACACTGCCGACGAACGTGACATCCCAGCCGTCAGAGATGCACGCGCACGGGGACGATTATAAAACGTAAAATATTTTGACTCGGTTTGCAAGCTCTGTATTTTATTGTATTCTATATCGGGGGGGGGGACTATGAACATAGCTGAAGGACACGATTCACATGATTTTAGTGTAACCCTCTTTCACTTCGAGTTCCCATCTAATTAAGAAATTGCGATTGTTGTAGGCTACGGTAGAAATGACATTCTTGTTTTATATTTTAGCTATACTTTATTGACGGGCAAATAAAAAAAACAGTTTAATTGTCGTCAAACACGTACATAACAGGTCATAAACGGTCGTGTAGACTATTATTGTCGTCGTGATCTCAGTTGAGTGCCAATAGTCGCTGTTGTAAAGGATTGATGGTTGACGGAGCCTCAAGCACTTGATACCGTAGCGCAAGAGAGTGCTGTTCGTTCTGACAGAGTGCCGACGTTCCCGCGTAAAGCAGGATATTTCATTACAAACAGTAGATGGCTCTCTTGAGTTTTATATTTCGCCTGTGATTTAGTTCCTCAAATGATATTAATCTAAATGAGAAACTACCTAATACACGGTGCCTTTTGGTGGAACATAACATGAAGTTTTTATTCCCCCCCCCCTTCAGTGACGATTACCATATGGCAAATTAAACAAGCAAAGGATAAGCGGAATTTGGCCATTATTTACCATATACGAATTTATTGCACTAATTATAAAACTGTGTGACCGTGGCCATTTATATACATATATGCATCATGTAGCCCATGGGTGTTCGATTTGCTCGACTCTATGTTTATATATGAGGGCACTTTGAGCGCGCCTCGCACGCGGAGGGAGTAGGCGCTGGCCGTGGGGCTGAATGTCTCGCTCAAGCACGAGATTGCAGCGTGCCGTCCTGTTTACGATTTTTTTAAACTCCATAAGAAATCTATCACTCCCCCCTTAAACAGGCGAATAACCATTCACTTGTTATTATTCAATCCACATGGAAGCGCTTTTAATGTCAATGTCAACCGACAACTACCTATAGGTTTGTGCCGCTTTTTGAGAAGCTACATGCAGAGAAGCTACAATATGTTTATGCATTTCGGTTTTCATATGTTATGTAGTATATTGCATTTCCGGATATACTCATTTTTATCGCGAGTGCAACATTTCACATCTGATTATTTTCTTAAATCGATGGTTTAGGAAACTGCTGAATATTCACCTCTATTCATACAGTATATAAGTGTTTAGCCACAAATGAAAGTATGAAATGAAAAATATACGGTTTTGCTTGGTTGTCTGTGCATATGCTGGGGTCGTGGCAGCAATGACTGCGTGTACGTAATATTGCTTTGTTTCTGAGACTCAAAACATGGATATTGTGTCTCACTGGTTTTTGGTTAATATGTTGTTTGGCGTCCGTAACAACGAGCCTATGCTGTAGTCATTCAAGATTCCCGGCGTCTGTCTGTTATCACGTTTGAGCGGGGGCGTTAGTTCTCACACAGCTGGGGCAGTCTTATAAGTGTTACATTTTCACTACCAGCTCGCGGCAACAGTCAATGAACGGTGCTTTCTTTCATCGAAGCTACGTTTTCGGCTGCGATTAAGCGAAACGGGTGGCTTTCCGTCCTCAGAAAACGAAGGCTACGGAAAACCCCCACCGTTAAGACTTGTTGAGGTGCGGGATCCGTTGAGCAATAGACTGAAGCAGAAAGCTGTTGCCTTTCTCCCTCTCCGTCTCTGGAGCACGAGATTCGGGAGAACAGACGCATCGTGTGGCTGCGCTTCTATAAGGGATGTCCGTGTTAGCCATGTCCGCGACCATTTATTTTCGGTTACGTTCCGTTCCGTTTGCTTTTGTGTTGATTAGTTTAGAATGAAAACCCAGAAAGCTGTATTGTTCCTGCCGGTCGCGGGCGCCTCATAAGTTTATGTTATTTGTGTGCTGCTGTCTCACGGGGTAGACGTCATCTTCACGACCCGGTCAGCTTTGGTTACGTTTTTTCCCCTCGTTTTTTTACCCGGTCAACGTTTTTTCCCCTCCCCGAACCGGTCTACAATTTCTTTATTTCGGTTATCGGGGCAAAAAAAGAGAAATGTGCACATTTCCATTGATATCGTTCTCTTCTATGCACAGAATGGAATACAAAGACGAGATTTCTTTTTTAAATTAGCGCCTAATATTTATTCGGATAAGTTATTGGAGCGTAAATAAGCGCGTGACATTGCCTTGATGCGAAGTTCTTAAATATTTGGTGTTGTTAAATTTGTACAATTCAACTGACCACTCTTCAAAAGAACGGTGAGCACTGAGAGAAGTGAAGCTTTCGGTAGCGATCATCCATTTTAAGGAAAAGTGTCGCGGATTGCTTGTAAACTTGGTGAATATGTGAACAGAGACATCGCGACTCGCGCAGCCCCACCTGGGAGACGACGGGCGGACGTCCTTCACGAGTAATAATCACAAGAAAATCGCTTTTGGTTGTTTTGGTGCCTGACTGCATCACTCAGGCGTGAGAATCGCTCTCCAGCCTGCCGAATTCTTCTACAATTCAGATGCTCAATCAAAAGGAAGAAATAAAGAAGAGGAGGAACAAGTACCAAATAGACGTTTTTTATGAAAGACTGGATCGTGGTTTTAGCCGGATTTAGGCATTTGTGTTAAACGGGACTGCAAAATATGCTACAATTGGACCTGCACCGAAAAAGAAATATGACTGTATGATTAATTATTTGTTACCCCAATCTTCGTAAGTTTGGGTGACACAAGGGGGTTGCTTCCCTTGGAAAATGTGATAATAATACAATATTGTGTTGCGTTATCGACATATATTATATTTAAATGATGATAACGCGTCGCTTCTCGTGCCGTTTAAGATGTAGTTATTGGACTTTCTCGAAATATATACGTTCGTGTTACTGACAACAGGATCAAGGACCCCCTTTTTTATCCACAAACAATGGGGCAGTAGTGGGAGAATCGGGACGCAGTTTGTGTAAGTGTGCGCTTAGCGCGCGCAGGCGGACACTGTTGTTGTGCCTGAGACATGGCAGCGGCGATCGCCAGCGGTTTGATCCGGCAAAAGAGGCAGGCTCGAGAACAGCACGTCGACCGGCCCGCGACCCACAGGCGGAGGAAGAGCCCCAGCAAGAGCAAGGGACTATGCAACGGCAACCTGGTCGACATCTTCTCCAAAGTGAGAATCTTCGGCCTCAGGAAGAGGAGACTACGGAGACAAGGTGCGAGAGCGGTTGTGCAATTGAGTACAATGCACGTTATAACAGCAACAGTACAGTTTAATCGCATGCAAGTGATAATAAATCGGTTTCACAGTCTGCGCTTAAAACACGTAAATCAATTTTTGGCGTGACTATAATGATAAACTGTGTATCCTTGTTTTTTCATTTTCAAAATAATCGTTCACATCAATCAATGTACTATATATAATATAGTTAGAACAAATTCTAAAATACATCTGTACGTCTAAAATGATGTGTGGCCGAGCAATCTCGGAACGAGGAGTGGCAGTCACAAAATGCACAAGCAGAACTGGAGTTTCCGCTTTATACGGGGAATGGGAATAATCACGCGTGTTATGGTACTGTGGCGTCCAGTTCGCAAGGGGTCCGGCGCATTCCAGCGGTTCCTGGCTGGGTCTCAGTGAAGCCGCCTCTTTTGTTTTCCAAGCGTCTCAGGTGAACCCGGCAGTCGGTGGATTATTAGTTCCCCATAATGTTTTGAGACGGCATGCAAACCTGTCACGGTGCATTGCCAGCGCACACATAGATCGGCGTGTAACTCGTTCGAAGAGCCGAATTGCATATTCCATCAGTCGAACTGACATAGTCGGTTTCGTTGCCATGCGATGTAAAAAAATAAAATGGCAATCTGTTTCCTGGAACGTGTCGTTTTTCAGTCACACTCTTTTAAATGAGTTATTTAGATGTTTTATGCAGGTGAACTACGTACTGTTGGTCATTTGTTTTGTTGTAGGCGCGCGATTTAGCGTGTGGTTATACCCATACTACTACATGTCTGATGCACGTGCGGTTTAGGACGACAGTAGTGCAACACTACAGTTACGTTTCAATATCGGTACCTTCGTGCCTTTATGTTTTAAATAGAATCACATTTCACCGTTTGTTGAATACACGAAAGTAATGAACTTGGATGAAGTCATGAAGTGAATGATATGGCTGAGCGTGTGGTCCCGCCTCCCAGCAGGTGCCTAACTTGTTGCAGGAAAGATACCATCTAACAGAAACGATTTTAATCTATACACAAACGTATTATTTACTTTACTAACCCCATCAATCCATTATTTACTGCCCCTTTATTTGACATTTTAGTTAATGCCTGCTGTACTAATGATTCCAGTACTTCTAGAGTCGGTTTTATTAACAATAGCCTAATTTAAAAAAAAATACCTGTTTTGTTTTCGTTAGTTTCTTTCAATAAGACGTTACTATAGAACTATGCAATATAGATCATTTGAATTACATAAGGGCTGTTTTGCCCATTTTGTTGTCATAGATCATAGCTAACTGAAGATGAAGGCTTGCACAGTAATCCCCCTCACCATAAACTAACTAAATCTGTTTTACTGGAATGAAGAAAAAAATCATTTTATGTTAATTTTATGATTTTGATTTTCTCTCCATATTCCATGGTGGAGGGTGTGGCACAATGCCACGCCCCTTGTTGAGACTCGCGCAATACAGCGCTCAAATATGTCAGTCACACTTTGTTCTGATTTCACGTGCGACAACGCGGAACCCTACTAATTAATGTTAAGTGCAGTGGCTAGTAATCGGAGAACTTGCGCAAGAAAAAGCACTTTTCTTGGAGGACCTAAAGACACTGATAGCTCAGTGATAATTCTGCTGGCATATGTGAGGCATTGTGACATTTCAGAAGACTGGGAAACTTCTTCCAATAAATCTTACTGGATCTGTGATTCATCTAAATTATTATAATCTACATTATTGGCATGTATGTGAAAATTAAGGGTTTTCTTTTAAGCAGGTGTTCACCTAGCAGCTTTGTGTTCGAAAAGTATGCATCCATTTCTGTCTACAATAATGAAATCAGATTAGTATTGAGATAATATGCAACATAAAATCTGAAGGACAATGATGTTAATAAAAGTCAGACACACAGAAATGTGTCTCAAAAAATACAGGGAATTAAGTATCAGATAGTAGCTTATGTTCTCTGTAGAAAGCAACGGCATAATTGAATCAAACGCATTTGTCCTTATGGATAAGTAATATATTTAAATGAGTGCTTTTTAATTGCTCACACAACATTATGAGTTTGCTGTTCAGTGAAATTAACTGGGGGTGAAAAAGTTATGTACGCGATGATTAAATGTAATGGTTGCTCTCAATCAACGTTTCAGGACAGAACTTTGCGTTCAAATCGAGTCAGGCCCACACACAACCCAACCTTGCAGGCTTCAAAAAGATAAGTCAACGGATAGACCTTGGAATGATAAAACTGCAATAGCCAGTGCAGATTGGCACGTAGTATATCTCAAGACCTGTCAGGGACGTCAAGAGAGTAGGTTTTGCACAAATAAACTGTGAGCAAAAAGATGCGGCCGATGCCAGGAGAACCCACAGTGATGAATCGCCCCTGGAAATTTGTGACAAACTCACACCTGTGGCGGCCATTTTAGTTGGAGCCGCTTGTGAACGCATCGTTGCCTTTTGGTTGCTCTCCTAGAATTCAATTTTTTTTCTGCCTTCACGCCCCTGGGCTTCCTGACCTTATTCAGTGCTGAAGTTTGATCAGATTAACACATTTGGGGGGAGCGGAGAGATGCACTGAAATGTATTATTTGTTCCCGGTTTTATGCATATGAAAGGAGAGGCTAATTACACCGCGGGGCTAAATGATTATGAGTCTCAGAGCTTATTTCCCTATGATTTGTGGTCGAGGGCTTCTTCCGGGACTCGCCTCATTAATCTCCCCCCCCTCACATGAGAATCTTTAGTGAGCTATTTTATCTGCGGCCACGGAGACCCTCCAGGGGCCTCTCCTTTAGACGTTTCCACACGCACTCGTGACCACTAAGGGAGAATAATGGCCCTGCATGCTTTTCCCCCGCACACCATTGAGAGAGAATAGACCCAGACGCACTCCCATTCACGTACGGTACGATAAAGCCGCCGGAGAGACAACGGTGTCCATTACGGGCGACGTGCACCACACGGGACGGTGAGAGGAGTTTCCCTTTTGTGTGGAAGCAGAAAAATAGAACGAGGCTGGGAGAGAGAGCGAATATCTCACCCGATAAATCACCCGACAAAGCTCAAACATCTCGTGGTGGAACAAGAGACGTTCTGCGTGCTTGTGCTTACTGAGCAAAGCGGTGGGACCAATCACAGCAGGCAGCGTGGCATAACATCGCCCTGGCCTGTTCTTACAAAGATAAGCAGGACCCCTCGGTGAAGGGGCGTAATGGCCTGCTTGTTCTACAGTATTTCTCACAATCGATTTGCTAAAAGTGGAAAAGCCACCCGACTGCACCAGACCGGCCCTGGTCATCAGCCCTGATCGGGGGCGGCGTTTGGCTGTCCGTCCACCCCAGGGGAAGGGGGGAGGGTGAGCTGGCTCGGGTCCGCCGTGAAGCACGTAAGGGAGTCTCCAGAACGTAGGTGGTGGGTGAATTCCGTCTCGAAGGAACCGGAGTTCTGCCCTCTGAGAATTAGCTTGCCTCGTGGAGACGAGCGGCAAACTCATGTGGGGAGGGCAAATAAAAATAAATAGAGGGTGTAATTGGCCACTAAAGTGGGAGAAAAGTCACACCTCATGGACCTCTTTGGTCTGCTGATATTACTAATAAGCACTGGGTGCAGAACTGAGAACAAAATGTCTTAATTCTTTCTCAAAATTGTCATCGTGTTTTTTTTTTAATTGTTTCAGATTTTTTTCCACCTGCTTTTCTCCCAATTTAGTGGCCAATTATACCCTCTATTTATTTAGATTTGCCCTCCCCACACAAACTCGCCACTTCCCCTAGTCTGGCGATGATCTGCCTCCGAGACAGAACTTATTTTGTCCACAGGGAAATTCTCCGCGCTCCTCAGCGGACTCATGCCGGCTTACCCTCCCTCCCTTCCCCCCCCCGGGGCGGACAGCCAAATGCCACCCCCATTTGGGGCTCCCGGCCAGAGCTGGACTGGCGCAGTCGGGTTTCAAACTGCGACCGCAATAGACAGCTCACACTCATAAAGCACCGTCAAAACGAACGCGTTAGACCGCTATCTGAGGCCTCCACCATCCGCATTCTGAATATAAAACACAATGTGTTTGTTTGTTTCTCACACGGCAGCAGGGTTGCCTGAGAGAACATCACATGTTTAATTCTTCACCTTTGATCTTAACATGTCCACTCTGGGAAAGCCGTTATTCCAAAACGAATTGATGCACGGAGATTAACAATGTTTTCATATCCTCCAAAGATTTATCAGCTCTTTAAATAGCACAAAACGCCATTCTCTCATTTTAAAATGTGTCCTCTTTCACCAGACTACTTGATTGACAGTGACCCTAATGAAATAAGGTGACTTATGTTACATGCTAATGAATACAAGCACTGTGGCCATTGTGTGACATGGGACCACTAACATGAAAGGTGTACATTTCAGGCCCTAAGGCAGTGAAAGTGATGCACATGTTCATCAGTCTCTGTTCACAGATTTATTCCCGCATTTCAGGTTACATGCGCTCCTCTTTCATTTCATGTTCACCGCTCTGCTAAGGCAGCACTGGGCTATCCACCTTCCTTTCATTACTCAATGAGCCATCACTCACAATGAAGCCAACAACATCACTCACTCACAGACGTGCACACGCACACACACTCTCACACACGTGCACACTCACACACACACACGCACACACACTCTCACACACGTGCACACGCACACACACTCTCACACACGTGCACACTCACACACGTGCACACTCACACACACACTTCCCCCTCCTCAAGCCACAGCTGACTATGAATTCCATCCATCCATCCATCCATTATCTAAGCCGCTTATTCCTAGTCAGGGTCGCGGGGGGGGGGGGCTGGAGCCTATCCCAGCATGCATTGGGGCGAGAGGCAGGAATACACCCTGGACAGGTTCAACTACCTTAACAAATACTAAATCCTAGACTTAAAAAGGACATAACAATCCCAAAAGAAGTAAAATGGACGAAAATGATAGCTTGTCCCTCTCAAAATGCACAGCACACACAGCCAGGAAAAAGCAAATATGAGCGCCAAAGTGTGAGTAGGGACCAGATCAAGAATATCAGAATGTGGTCCTCGGATAGCGCATCGGTCTAATGCACTCGCCTTGACTGGTGCTTTGCAAGTGTGAGCTGCCTATTGCGGTCACGGTTCGAAACCCGACTGCGACCAGCCCTGGTTGTCTGCCCCAGGGGAGGGGGTCGGCACAAACTCACTGAGAAGTGTGAAAGGGTGTCTCGAGAGGCGAGTAGGTGGGCGAGTTCCGTAGCTTGCACCATAGAGATGGGGCGGTGAGTTCGTGGGGGAGGGCGAATTGAAATCAATAGAGGGTATCATTGGCCACTAAATTGGGAGAAAAACGAGAAAAAATCAACAACAAAAAAAACTAACAAAAAAAAAAATTATGCCAGAATGTGTCGATTCAAAACATAGAAAGACTAGAAAGCCCAAGCCATCAACAGGTCACACTTTATGTGTTCGAAGGACCCCTCCCTCTCTCCATAGCCTATGCATGATTACGATATGGTTCAGATCCCTTTTTATATTTTTATTTTGGGTCATTTACCAGCATGAGACATCTTTTCAACAATCATCATTGAAATGGTGGTTATTCTGGGCACACCACACATCGCTTATGTTGGGTTTTGGGTAGACAGTTTGGTTCATACAGAGATGTTGGTTGAGCTGGTGTATGTGTGCAGACTGGCCCAGGCGATATAGCTACCATGGTGGCACAGGGACCTCTGCTTTTCTCTGGTGTGGCCAAGAAAATGCAAATTCCAACATAGTGCTCATCTTTTACAAAATCATAAGTGTGAGTGTAGAAGCCTATGTAAATGTGTGCTAGAGTATGGTTTAAGCTATCTGGACCTCTCGTCAGATGCACACACACACACACACACACACACACACACACACACACACACACACACACATATGAATTGCCCTAAAGGGCCATTAAGAGCCCCCTCCGGTACTTGCCCTCAAGTTATTCTGAGGCCTGTTCCTCTGTATTTACCTGACTGGTTTGGCTTTGAAGTCACCTAGACTGCTAGTGACTAGACTTGCCCAGAACAGGCCAGAACCATAAAATGCATAGAGCAATCCCTGACGATATATTTAAAGGCAAATGTGTATCATTGACTCCTACAAACCTATTTTTAAAACAATAAATTAATTAATTAATTATTTCTCTTGGCAAGGAATCCAGGAGGATTTTTTTTATCCCATCTCTAACTCAGAGGTTGAGGGTACGTAATTCTCAGTCCACATAACCAGATGTCTGACTGTATTTTTGTTTGATATTTAGCCATTTCCTTGAACAAAATGATTGGTTTCCCTGAAGGCAAATGACAGCTGTCTTAGAGACCTGTAATCGAGAGCAAAACAATCGAATGTCCTCTTAATACGCGCTCGTGAAAGAGTGAGCAGGTTAGGGATAATGTTTCAAGGACCGCTGTGGTCATTCCTCGTCTCCCAATGGAACTCTGGCCGTTGTTTCGCAGCCCTGAATTCAGAAGGCTGGAGTGGGGAGTTAGGAGTTGCGAGTCTTAGAAAAATCAATAGTTGAATCAATAGTAATGAATAGAAAGCGTGCGTATTGCAAACACGCAGAATTGATGTACATACAGTATGCAGGACTATTGGGTTACTTTGTGTGAGAATCAACCTGACCTCACCATGGCCCTCTTGGATGTTCTTGTAGGTTGGCTGCACATTTGCACATTCTCATTTTGCATGTGGATAATGGTGGGTAGCTATTTTTGTACCTATCCAGTCATCCTTGAAGACATTGCAACTTCAGGTCTACACAGGATGCTGGCACAGTGTTACATTACATTACATTACATTACAGGCATTTAGCAGATGCTCTTATCCAGAGCGACTTACAGTTTACATTTCTTTGCATACAATCCATTTATACAGCTGGATATTTTACTGAAGCAATCCAGGTTAGGTACCTTTAGCTCAAGGGTACAACGGCAGTGTCCCACCTGGGATCGAACATGTTAGAGTCATGTTCAGGCTATTTGCACCCCCAGTTGTATCAGGGCTCTGGCTGGGAGCCATTGGCTGTCTGTGATTGGCTGTCTGCCCCAGAGGGAGGGGTGGAGGGAAGCCGGCAGGAGCTCACTGCATGCAAAGTGTCTCTGTGTGTATCGGAGTTACGGTCGACAGCTTGGCGAGTTCCGTCTCAGTGGAGGTGGTTCGGTGCCTTTGTCCCAGGGTTGCAGCGGCGAGCTCGTAGTACGAGGGAAGGGGCAGTTGAATTAGAAATAGGGCACAATTGGATACCAAATTGGGAGAAAAAACGAATTAATAAAAAATATACTGTATATATATATATAGACAAATTCTATTGTTTATTTATGTTAAATGTTCCATATGCACTTATACTTATATTGTGGTTCTCTGTGGCTCAGTAGGTAGAGCATGGCGCTGACAGCGCTTAGGTTGTGGGTTCAATTCCCACTGGGACCACATGTACTGAAAAATGTATGCATTCACTACTGTAAGTCGCTTTGGATAAAAGCATCTGCTAAATGGCGCATATTATACGCCCAGGTAATTTTAGAGTGGGATGTTGTGGCTCAAGAGGCATGTCCCACCACCCCAGTGGGAGCGGGCGCCTTGTGTTGTGCTTTCTTTCTCACAGGACGGTCCTGGTCAAATGACAGTTGTACATTCCGTGTGTACAGGCATGATGGCTGAGCCCTGCACTAGGCAGCCCTGTGTGTGGAATCTCCTCTGTGTCTATCGTGAAGGCAACCGGAACTAGCCCATAATATATTGGTAGGGCACTTTAGCTAATGGGCATGTGGAAGACTACTAACTACTGACTACTAATCGCTCGATCCATTTGGTTTTAAAACGTTACGTTCACGTCACAATTGTTGTCTACATTTGGTTTCATTAAAACATTAGATTAATTCCTCCCACACTCAATTTAACCTGGGTTGTAAGTGCCTCTGTAGCGTTTTTCCCAGAATTCCTTCTGCTGTAGGTTTTCTTCTACATGGGAATGTTTTTAGATACAAAGACATTAACATTTTTGCTTTTCCTTGCTGTGAAAGATTTTTTTCCCCAACTTCACTCATTTTATTTTCCTTTCATTTATGGCCGTCACTTAAAAAGTTAAACATTTGATCAGACATATGATTAAACATATGCAGCATGAGCCACCAGAACAGCTTCAGTGCGCCTTGGTGTAGATTCTACAAGCGTCTGGAACTCTATTGGAGGGATGCAACACCATTCTTCCAGGAGAAATTCCATCATTTGGTGTTTTGTTGATGGTGGTGGAAAACACTGTCTCAGGCGCCGCTCTAGAATCTCCCATAAGTGTTCAGTTGGGTTGAGATCTGGTGACTGAGACAGCCATGGCATATGGTTTACATCATTTTCATGCTCATCAAACCAGTGAGCACTCATGCCCTGTGGATGGGGGCATTGTCATCCTGGAAGAGACCACTCCCATCAGGATAGAAATTCTTCACCACAGGATGAAGGTGATCAATCCTATCATATGATTTTGTATTTATTGCCCTCTAAGGGGTTGAATGGCCCTAAACCATGGCAGGAAAATGCACCCCACACCATAACAGAGCCGCCAGAACGTTACCCTTCATTTACTCAAGTGTTTCCTTTATTTTGGCAGTTACCTGTATGCAAAACACATAGGTTGTTAAAGCATTTCACCAATAAAATATTTTGGGCACTTAAATAAAGATGATAGGTAAAAATTAAGGGTAAAAATTTGTAGAGGATAACCATCACAATTACAAATACAAGAATTGCAGACGAGTACTAATAGTGTTGAAAACTGGCATATTGTTGTAATAATAGTACTTCCTGTTGTTAGCACTATTGATTGCGTTCTTCATTTGGTAAAGCCGTGAAAACAGCTTTACTTAGGTAGCAAACATGGCCGTTTCATATTAAAACCAGCAAATTTCCACCAACCATTTCTCTTTCCTTCTCTCCCTCTCTCAATCTCGATGAAATGAGGGATTGAATATATCGATCTTGAAAATATTAACATTTGATAAAAATGGGTTTCAGTAGAAAATTAATAACACATAACAACACATTGACTAGGTTTTGTTGACCTGGGCTATACTGATAAAAAAATAAAGCAAATGTAAATCTGGGAACGACTGTTCACTCTGCCTCGGATCTCTCTCTCTCTCTCTCTCTCTCTCTCTCTCTCTCTCTCTCTCTCTCCTCTTTCCCCTTTCCCATGGTAACAGGAAGGAGAATTGTGTCAGTTTTTTCTTTGTGGGCTGGGAAAAGCCCCTCTCGTGTTCCAGAAACCTCTCTAAAGTGGGTCGATCACGTGTTCGTGTTTTAAGTCTGCAGCTGCCGCGCGCGCCAAGCGTGGCGTGTCCCCTCCGTCTGGCGGTTACCCTTCGCTGTTCGGAGAGGGGTTTCTCCTGCCGCAGAATCGCGCCGTCTGTTTTTAAAGAGCAACGGCCACACACTGCTGTGGTGGCAAAAATGCAGTCACATCTGCGATGCACGCACACACCGGTATTCACTGTGCGGTGAGAAAGCCGTGCTTACAAAGGTGTGTGTCTGTAACGCGCAAAATGCCTCTTGATAATTGATGAGTCATTCGCACATCCATTCGGTGCGCGAGGGTAAAATGAACCGTTACCGTTGACTTGTCTGTGGTCGTGTCGCTTTAAACAGGACTGGATTTATTTATAAATGAGTAACATCTTTTGGGTTTTATATATTTACACATTTAAATCTGATATTTAGAATTGGGGGCTGGGGGGTATCTAATTGTAAGCCAGCTAGGATTGTTGAGAAATGGCCAAATTGTATATTTTTGTTGCTCAATGATACATTTATTGTAGTGTACATAATTAATTGATATTACCGTGAAATTAACTGAATTCTTGTAAACAAGACCTGTGTAAATTCTCAGGACCTGAGCAAGGCGGTCCCTTCAAATGCTTCTTGAAATTGTGAAAACATCTATGTATGATTTCTAACCATATAATGCATTTTTAAATGTATGTGAATGAGTGATCTTTGACACACGATGTTTTGGTATTTAAGAGTGTTTCTCTGAAACGGTCCCTCTCGTTGGTAGCTGTCCCTTTTCAGACGTCGTAAACAAGCACTCACTCAGGAAACAGGAAGGTAGATTAGCGTCTGGTGTAGATCTCCTTTTGTCATTTGTCCTAAGAGGGGTGGACGTGCTTGAATGTTGATTAAGGGCAAAGTAACGTGACGCTCAAAAGGACAATCATCTTGTCTAGATTGTGGACTGGCGGAGCAGCTCGACTGGCTTGCTCGTTTTCCCGGCTGCTGTTAGAATGATTATACGCAGCCCTGTGGATGAACCGTCACAGGAATCAATCTCGCCGCCCCGGCTCGGTTTCCGCATTGTTATTCAAAGTCATTAATTGATACGAGGAAACCGCCTCTGCGTGTCCTCCTGTTTGTACTCGCCCGAGGAGATTGTGTGCTCTCATTCATTATTAATGTGGCGGTAGGACAGGCGCGCTGCGCCGCGGTCCCCCCAGGTGTGCGCGCGGCGTTTCCGTCCCGAAAGGCCAGGTGTTTCTCCCGAGAGCCCCCGGCGATCTGGTCAGCTCTTTTTCAAAAGACAGCAGCTGAGCCACCGGTAGCAAGGGGCCAGGAAACCTCTAATTCACCCCACGTTTTAAGCTGTTTAACTACCGCTACTCCCTTCCGTTAAAGGTTTAATATTATCCTGAATGAGGCACGTGGGGCTGAACGTGCAGAACTTAAATTGCAATGTTCGAAAGTTTTTTTTTTTGTAGATCAGCAATCAATAATCAATACGAAACAAATATTAGTATGTTTTGCTGATTGGTAGGTATACCACAAAGGGCCACCCTCCTCCATGGGACTGGCCTAGGGATGATTGACTCCATTACAGACACCTCCGAATTAAGCTTGCCAACACATCAAAGTATGATTTTAGCATTTTTTTAATTTGACGTTGTGTTTTGTCCTATGATTTACGGATTCGCCACAGACAAGCAGTAGGCCTACCTTTTTGTGTAAGAATGTCCCAAACCTATTTGATAATAAGGGCGCAATCGTCGAATAATGGCCTGAATGTAAATCCCCCACAGTAAGTTTGCTTGCTTGCTTGCAGCCATTGAGGGGATTGTGAGCGAGTGTTAGATGAAGCCCAGAGTATAACACGGCCAGTTGTGCCGTCTCACTTGGAGAAGGGCTTCTGTAAACACCCCTATCAGTCCCCCGCAGCTCTTACCCTCCTCCTCCTCCTCCTCCTCCTCCCTTTGATATGCCAGTGTTCTTTTATCATAACAGACCTCTCTTCTCCTGCCGGACAAACACTACCGCTTTGCACGGGAGGAAATAATCATTGAATAATAAGAAGAGATAACATGGCGGGAGTGGGGGTTGCTCGCGCGCCACAGGACCCGAGCGCTCCGGCAGACTACAAAGTGCTGCTCCCGAGAGCGCGGCGGCAGCCCGGCCGTTCAAAGGGCCGCTCGGAGATGAGAAGGCAGCCGATCCCACGGTCATCTCACCGGAAGGAGGGAGACAGGGAAGTGTTTGTGAGAATGAAAGGGCTTGGGCAGCTAAGAGACGGAGGGTTAATGAGGGTACAGTAACGAGCCTTCAGTCGTGTGTTTTTACACTGCGCTCTGGTGAGAGTCAGAAAAGAGGAGCGCTCTGTTTCCCTTTTTTTGCTCTTTGTGTTGCATCTTAAACCTGGCCTCCATCGACCTCATCCAGCAGAGCCCAAACTGTGTCATGCCAGCTTGGGCCGCTTCCAAAATGCGTGTTTCCTGAGCCGCAGGTCGCGGCCCCAGGGGAAAGGGGGAGGGTGAGCTGGCACTAACTCGCCGAGAAGCAAAGGGTGTCTCCAGAAAGGGGGGGCGAGTTCCGTCTTCGGAGAATTAGCTTGCCCCATAGAGATGGACAGCGAGTTTGTGGGGGAGGGTGAATCAAAATAAATTAAGGGCACAATTGGCCACTAAATTGGGAGAAAAACGTGAAAAAATCAGAGGCATAAATACTGCACCTACTGTATTTGTGAATGTGATCGCCGTGGCTGGTCCCCATCCCAGTCCAGCCCTGTGGTCTGAGAACACAAATCACACGATGACGTCCTGTCCCCTTCTTTGCATGTCCACGTTCTAATATAATAATAATAATAATACGTTCTACCTGATATAACTGGTGATAGGCTTGTGACTCATGACATGCATCAAACTTGCAGTGTGTCTTTTATGGCTGTTACTGTGGACAAAACCTTTTTGTCTCTAGAGCCTGAATTTACCTGTGCTGTGCATATACAAGCACCATAAACTATAACTTGGCTGATGAACTTTTGTTTGTTTTGCTATAAAACCTATAAAGAGCTATAGCTAAAGAAACCAGCCAGCGTATTAACTGGGTATAGAAGGTGATCTAAAATATATCAGGGGTGGGCAAGGAGGGCCGTATCTGTGTCTGGATTTCATGCCACATGTTCTTAATTATTTAATTAGCCCAATCATTTACACGATCTCACATTTTAGCTCCATTTCTTGTTAAGCCTGAATACTGAATACTGTTCTTGTGTTCCCATATGAAACATGTTACTGTGGTCTAATCTACAAGTGAACCAGCATTGGCGTAGCCAACTAATTAGCTAATTGAGCCACAGGGGTGATTGGAAGAAACATACACACCGGCCCTCCATGGCTAAAACATTTTTTTTAATGAATTAGGCATTAAAGCAGGCTCATAAGGTCCAGCTGTGGCAATGCAGAAAATACTATATCTAATTCTGCTGCACTTGGTTTGGGTGATAGATGAGTAACTGTACTTGAACAGGAATGCTTTCAGCCACATTAAGTTGTATCTAAAGTCATTGCGGCAGACATGCTGAAGTGTTTGGTAAAGAAACAAGGTATCATTGATCTAGAAAGATGTCATTTATTATTAAAGTGGCAAAAATACCTGCCTCTCTATCTGCCAATAACTGAGCCCCTGTGAGGTCATGTTACCATCTTCCGCTGGATTGAAACACACACACTCACTCACTCACTCACACACACACTCACTCTCACACACTCACTCACTCACTCACACACTCACTCACTCACTCTCACACACTCACTCTCACACTCACTCACTCACTCACACACTCACTCACTCACTCTCACACACTCACTCACACACACTCACTCACTCACTCACTCACTCACTCACACACTCACTCACTCACTCTCACACACTCACTCTCACACACTCACTCTCACACTCACTCACTCACTCACACTCACACACTCACTCTCACACACTCACTCACTCTCACACACTCACTCTCACACACTCACTCACTCACACACACACTCACACACACACTCACTCTCACACACTCACTCACTCACTCACTCACACACACACACTCACTCACTCACACACACACACTCACACACTCACTCTCACACACTCACTCACACACACACTCACTCACACACTCACTCACTCACTCACTCACTCACCACACACTCACACACTCACTCACTCACACACACACACACACACACACTCACACTCACACACTCACTCACTCACTCACTCACTCACTCACTCACACACACTCACTCTCACTCACTCACACACACACACACACTCACACACTCACACTCACACACACTCACTCACTCACACACTCACTCTCACACACTCACTCACTCACTCACTCACACACACACTCACTCACTCACTCTCACACACTCACTCACTCACTCACTCACTCACTCACACACTCACTCACTCACACACACACTCACACACACACTCACTCTCACACACTCACTCACACACTCACTCACCCACACACACTCACTCTCACTCACTCACTCACACACACTCACACACTCACTCTCACACACACTCACTCACACACTCACTCTCACACACTCACTCACTCACTCACTCACACACTCACACACTCACTCACACACTCACTCACTCACACACACACTCACACACACACACACACACTCACTCACACACTCACTCACTCACTCACTCACACTCACACACTCTCACTCACTCACTCACTCACACACTCACACACTCACTCTCACACACTCACTCACTCACACACTCACTCTCACACACTCACTCACTCACACACTCACACACACTCACACACTCAGTCACACACACACTCACACACTCACTCACACACACACACACACATACACACACACACACACACACACACACACACAGCAGGATGGGTATTTTTGCCACTTTAATAATAAATGACATCTTTCTAGATCAATGATACCTTGTTTCTTTACCAAACACTTCAGCATGTCTGCCGCAATGACTTTAGATACAACTTAATGTGGCTGAAAGCATTCCTGTTCAAGTACAGTTACTCATCTATCACCCAAACCAAGTGCAGCAGAATACTTTCCCTGGGGTTCCGGCACTTACTGACATATTCCAGGAAAAAACTCCTATTAGAGTTCCAATTAAATAAACTTGTTAAATGATAATTGTTGAATTGTAAGGATACCGGCTTATCATTTGTAAGAAGCAGCCCAAGGTGTATTTTAAGTGGGTCAGTATTTGTTGCGGTTATTTGAACCACCAAGCTGTTGGTGGTTATGCTGGTAGCGTTGGCAAGGTGATGAATGCTGAAAAACTATTTATTCCGTTTTTTTTATGGGTATTATAATGATTTAATAAGATGCATGCAATATTGTATCGTATCATTTGCGTGTTATACAAGCATTTTGATCATTGTTTTTTGAGTTATGCAAATCAGTCTTGAATAATGAATATTATAACAGTCTATTATTATTGTTATTATTAAATGGTAACAACATGAGTGGAATATGAGAGATGGAGTCTTTTAAAAGACTTCCCCACTCCCTCTCGCTGTGGGTGGGTGTGCTTTTTCACAGAGAAGAAGACTGTTTTGCCTGCCGTCTGTGGCACCTTCCTGTAAGATTCGCACAGGTCTTTCATGTGGGCAGGCTGTCTTAAATACAGACATTACCACTAATACAGAGCCTCGGTTCAAATCAGTAGAATTACAGTTTTTTTCAGTTGCTAACAAGCATCGGTCAATACTGAAGACACTTTTTCAAAACTCTTCATACATTCTGCATTACCAACATGCATCTTGGCCAAACAGTTCATCTCACTTCCAAAACTCATTCAAACCACCAAAACACTTCATACATGTCTCAAAATAAGGCAACAATTCTCACTCAGAAAGCATACATTGTCACTCATAACACACTGACCTAAAAAACACTAACAACAGGGAGCATTACATAAATTATGAACTTTTATCTTTGAAGTTTGAATGATTTTTCACATAAATCAGTATTTCATTATAGAATAAGAATAATACCTTTTCACTTTATTGACTGTACTAAAGTATATGTAACAACAATGAATCAGAAATGCAGAAATTTGCTTCAATATCGTTTATTTTTTCTATATCTCTGCATATAGTCATTTACTTGTGAAAAATAAAAAGTTGAAACAAAAAATAGCAATTTCCTGAAATTCCAGGGCTGCAATAATAATCACAAAAAAACAACAACATGTATAGTATAATCACTCATACTGTACAGTACTGTGAGGGTTCTAGTTCTCCCTCTCTCCTGCATTTGGCCACAAGTTCTCATCAACATCACATCTTATGTCTTCTCTGGCGATGCATCTTGGAAAGTATCTTTTGGAATGTCTAATCCAACCCTGGTAGTCTTTAGGATAAATGTCTCCACATCCCACATTCATGGCATCCAGTAAGGACATCTGGTCATGTGGACGGTGGTCATACACCTTCCACCTCCACGCAGAGAAAAACTCCTCTATGGGGTTTAGGAAGGGGGAGTATGGAGGCAGGAATAGTACTAACATCCTGGGATGTGCAGCAAACCAGTCTGTGACTGCAGCAACATCCCACACAACAATGAAGGTAGGGGAGTTTCCTGCCCCTCTCTCCTCCGCTGGCACAAGTCGATTATGCAGGTCATCCAGAACAGAAATGAGCCTCTCTGTATTGTAGGGGCCAATGAGTGGTTTGTGTAACAGCAAACCATCATTGGACAGTGCTGCACACATTGTGACGTAATTCTGTTTTGAATGCGTTTTAACAGTTTTGAAAACAGTGTGTTAGCATTTGAAAAATGTGCTGCAAATATATAGTGTTTTGCGGGTGGTGGAGTATGAATGAGAAAAGAGTTCATGGATTTTGGAAAATGTGGTCATTGAATGCATTTTGTGTGAAAGCAATGAAAAATGATTAACTGTTTGGTCCACATAGACTTCTCTTTTGCTGACCGGAGATCGGGCAGCGGACTAAAATAAATAGAGGGTATAATTGGGAGAAAACCCTGAATTTTTTTTTAAAAGTGTGAATACGAGCAGACTTATCTCCACACTGTGCGCGCTTCACTCTGGATAGGGCCCTGAACACACTGTCCTAATATATAACCCACATGTTAAAATAAGTGTGCGTGGCATGGCGGCGGGAGCGACGTTAATCGCCTGTGCCCATGTGCGCATGGAGACCTGTGATCCGCCATTAGTCACAAGAGGGAAAGAGGCTTTGAATCCCACTGAGCTTACTGGAACTACCCAGCGTGCTCCGCTGTGACTGGCAGAGTCCGTGTAGTCATCGCGTCGGCACACAAATCAGCTCCTGTTCCAGTCTGCCTTCATTACGCCAGGGACAATGCGCCATTTTGAAAGCGTTAGCCGCGTTCTGACAGCCGACCGGCCGGCTTAGTCCAGCCCTCGCCTCTGGTCTAAAACCTTAAGACGCAATGATTCGTCTCAGTCAGTGAACTCTAGTTGAAATGCCTTATGGATTGTGGATTGGGGTTTTCATTAAAACGGTGCCATTGTCGAGCTCAGCGGGGGATAAATAGCCACACGATGATCACACATGTTTAATAAACAATTTATGCATGATGTTGCGTGTGGCGGGAGCGCCCTGTGAATTTCAATTTGTTTTCCCGGGTGTGAGTGACCGTAATTTGTGACTCTGCTGTTGGCCAGGAGCCCTGTGAATATCCTGTCCTCTCCCATAACGATTTTGAATAAACCATTCTCTCTGACGGCGTATGCTGCTGTTTTCTGTGCTAAACTGAGAGCAGGGCTTGTTTTGAGGATGTCCTCTTTGTTGTACACAGGGCACACAGTGAGTGATTCAGTGCAGTGTTGACTGAGGAGTGTAATGGTCTCACGCGCCGTGCGACACAACCCGGACTACATTTGATTTTCTTTACTTCGCGCACACACACACGGAGAGGAGAGGGAGAGCAAGAGAGGAACAGGCCCTCCCCCGCACGGGTTCCGGCTAAAAACAATGCATCAAAATAACAAGCTGAAATAACAAGTACCTTTTGATCAAAACACTGTAACAAACACAACACTACGCACAGACAACTGCGACTTTCAAGTGCCGTCTCAGTGTCTCTCTCACCAGCGTTCAGCTCCCGTGTTCCAGCCCCCCACTAAAAGAGCAGAGCAGTTTTAAGCGCACAGGTACAATGAGATAATCCTGCACAGCTGTGTGCCCCAGTTGCCCTGCCAGTAGGCATGGCCATTAACCACCACGACCCCCACCCCCCTGCCTCCCACAGTAACGTATCTCCACGTTATCTGTTGCATATCCTCCCTTCCAAATGCCCGCAAAGCAATTTCCAAGCGCGTTAGAACAGCTGATACATTATGGGCCGTGAAGAGAGCGTGTGACATCAACATACTGTGAACGTTCATATTCCCCAATCAACTCATGTTTGTCAGAGACAATTTATTTGGTATTTCCATTTTTTTCTTAAACTTCAGAGTGTTCTTGCGTTCAGCCTTTGCCCATCTCTGCTGAATGATAGTATTTTATATATATGTGGTCTCCCGGTGTCATATTTTATACAATTATTAAAGGTTCATGACATTTTTTGTCATCACAGGCAATATAAAGAAGTGATTTTCAATGTAATCAGACAGGAAGTATTTCTCTTTAGCATGCTAAAATACTGCACCTCCAACACTAAATGTCTACTAAACGTCTACTTAACATCAGCAGAAGGGGCTCACATTGTCATTGTCTTGATTGTTCACCGCTGGTTGTTTCTCCTCTTTAATTGAATGCTCTCTCTCTCTCTCTCTCTCTCTCTCTCTCTCTCTCTCTCTCTCTCTCCTCTCTCCTGCTTCCTCTCAGATCCCCAGCTGAAGGGTATAGTGACCAGGTTATATTGCAGGCAGGGATACTACTTGCAAATGAACCCAGATGGATCTCTCGATGGTACCAAGGATGACAGCAGTAATTCTTGTGAGTTCCATTTCCTGTTTTAAATCCTTTGCGTTGTGAATGTGTGACTTCAGTGCCTGATAAAAATATATATGTAGTAGATTGATCGGGAATAGCTTATCAGTAAAGAAACAACACCAGAGAAGATGGCAAACGTCGCACAACACTTTATTCGCCAAGCATGATGGGTACATAACAACACGCTATGAATTATGGATACCTCAATATATTACAGTATACATCGACAAATGGGGGAAGGAACCATTGTTTGAACAATGGCCTTAGTGTCTTCAAGTGTGTGCATGGACCCCATTCTGTTTGAACATGTGAAGTACGTTGCGAATACGTTGCAGCTTGTTCACTTGTGGTCAGTTCTCTGGTCATGTTGTGATATAAACGTCCAGCCATGTTGAGCTTGGAGCGCTGCACGCCTAACTGCGGTTACATTAATCTGTGACAGTGCTACAGATTAAGGACTGTCCTGTTGTGAATCCCTGTCCATCAAGCGCACGTATCTCCTTTCAGCATTCTGAGCTGCAACAGCAAGGCCATCGGCACTAAATGTGTCCCTGATCTCCGGTGTGTCTAAGAAGCACGTGCAGACGTTAGCCTGCGAGATTGACCTGGCGGGCCTCGGATAGCGTAGCGGTCTAACGCACTTGTATTGACTGGTGCTTTGTGAGCGTGAGCTGCCTATTGCTGTCGCGGTTCGAAAACCGGCTCTGGCCGGGAGCCCCGATCGGGGGCGGCGATTGGCCGTCTGCCCCAGGGGAAGGGGGGAGGGTGAGCTGGCATGAACTCACCGAGAACTGTAAAGGGTGTCTCCAGAAAGTAGGTGGGCGAGTTTCGTCTCGGAGGAGGTGGATCATCGCCGGGCTCAAGGAATTAGCTTGACCCCGAAGACGGGTGGTGAGTTCGTGGGGGGAGGGCGAATCAAAATAAATAGAGGGTATAATTGGCCACTAAATTGGTTAAAGAGCCAGACAGACAGACAGACATGTTCCTGTGCGGCCCCTTGGGATGCCACGATACGTTAAGAGATAAGAGAAAAAAAAGCAAACATGAATACTATATGGAAAATAAAGAATTCCATCTATGCGGCATATATATATATATAAAATATATTTTTATTCTCAGCAAATGTCACCACAGATGGGATCTGTTTTCTCTCTCGTCCACACAAACTCTCTGTCTGCAGAGAGATGGCTCAATCTGGGAGGAGCACTTCCACAAGTCTGTGGACGCGAGAACGTTGTGCGGCACTGGAACGGCACAGACACACACACACACACAGATACACACACACACACACACACACACACACACACACACACACACACACAGACAGACACACACACACACAGATACACACACACACACACACACAACACACACACACACACACACACAGATACACACACAGATACACACACACACACACTGACACACATTTTTTGTTTGGATGTGGTTAATCCAATTCCAATCCGTAACGCAAATGGCGGCCTGACGCCCAGCAGCAGCACAATCATGCACGTACACAAGGACAGCCGCTCACACATAGACATGCGCCGCTTCTTATTCAAAGCCAATGGATCTTTTTTTGTGTGTGTGTCTGTGTGACAATGTACTACACAGTTTTTGTTGTAGTTCAAGCCAATGATATACTGCAAAAAAAAGGTGGTTTACATTTAAGGTTGTTTCTCCGTGTCCATCTAAATCTTGCTTGCAACTTTGACCGTGTGAAGGACAACAACACAGTCTTAGCGGTCTAACGCACCCGTATTGGCTGGTCCCAGACCGGCCCTGGTGGGGAGCCCCGATCACGAGCCGGCACGAGTTCACTGAGAAGCGCGTAAGGGTGACTCCAGAACATGGGTGGGCGAATTCTGTGTCGAAGGAAGTGGAGTTTGCTGCCCTCAGAGAATTAGCTTGCCTCGTAGAGATGAGCGGCAAACTCTTTTGGGGAGGGCAAATCTAAATAAATAGAGGCTATAATTGGGCACTAAATTGGGAGAAAAACTGGAAAAAATCTGAAACAAAAATAAGGTCTGGAAAATGGACAGAATAGGAAGTCTCCAGCATACTAAGAGAGCCATCAACTGGTCTAAAAAGAACACAAATTGTAAAAGGTCCAGAAAAATGAGCGGCCCATCTCACTGTCCTGTACAGAGAATGCCGTACACATGTAGACGCGCTGTGTGCCACTTTTCATTTATAGATGCGCTTAGACATGTACCGAGTGCTGCCATAAACATTTAGACATGTTAACTCCCATGCTGATGTGAGCAGACATGTTTATGAGGGCAACATATACACAATCTCTAAAGCCCTGCTTTATGTTAGAGGATGTCTGTACGATCTTATTGAAGACATTCTTCATATACACTACACTATGTATACATACAGTATATATATATATATACACACATGCAGTATACACAGTCAACTCCAAAATTATTCGCACCCTTGATATGAGCAGAAAAAGCTGTATAAAATAATCGATACAGATAGTGAGCCATATTGTATGCTCAAACAATGGGATAATGATAGCATACACTATAACTCGTTACCTGTATTATTTATCATGGGTGTGAATAATTTTGAAGTTGACTGTGTATACATATATATAATTGGCACATTTGAGCCAATTGAGCTGTAGGAATGGACTCCAGGTTGTAGTCTACAGTGCTCAAAGGCCCTTAGCCCAGGCAGACGACTGACAGTGATGTCGATAAGCATTACCCAAGTGCTGCAGAGTTCGTTACGTAGTAAGAATTTTGATCGGATGTACAGATGCATTGTTTGTGGCTGCCAGTGCCGAGAGATTTCTCACAAGAGTAAACAGTACACCCAACTTAACGTGTCCAAAAAAGAGCAGGCTACTGACCAACAAGAGGCCATTCAAGTCCTCTGTGTCGACCTGCTGTCCAATCAAAGGGCTGTAACTCGGGGCCTCCGATAGCATAGCGGTCTAACGCACACGTATTGGCTGGTCCTTTACGAGTGTGAGCTGCCTATCACGGTCGCGGTTCGAAACCCGACTTTACCAGACCGGCCCTGGTGGGGAACCCCGATCGGGGGGCGATGTTTGGCTGTCCGCCCCAGGGGGAGGGGGGAGGGAGTGCCGGCATAAGCTCGCCGAGGAGCGGCAGGGCGACCTCGTAAACAGGGTTGGGCGAGTTCCGTCTTGGACGAGGCAAACATTGCCTCAAGGTATTAGCTTGTCCCACGGAGGCGGGCAGCGAATTCGTGGGGGAGGGTAAATCGAAAAAGAATTAGGGGGTATAATTGGATACCAAATTGGGAGAAAAACTGGAAAAAAATCTGAAACAAAAATGTAAAGAGAAAGGGCTTTAACTCACCTGGTTATAGCGGGTCCTCTCTTTGGTTGCGATGAAAGGTGTGGATGGAAGGATGCATGTTGGTGCTCTGTTTATGACGCCATGTTTGTTTTCAGCTTTGTTCAACCTCATCCCTGTGGGTCTTCGAGTCGTTGCTATTCAGTCCGTGAAGACGGGGCTCTACATCGGGATGAACGGAGAGGGCCATCTGTACACGTCAGTAAGTCACCGTCACCCCTGCTACCTGCCAGTCACAGAGATCAAGGCCCATCTGGAGGGCCCCTGTGGTGTGTGTGAGGTTCTGTGTGAAAATGAAATCCACAAGGTAAAGCATGTGGCTGGACGTACCATGCCCAACGTGAATGAATCAGCCTTGCAAGGGGCCACTGTCTTGGTGCAGGGTTACCGTTTACTGTACTTGCTATATACTAGCTATATACTAATATATGTAATATATAATATAATATCATTTATATAATGATATTATGTCATTATAATTATATATATATAATAGTATATAATATATAATAATATATACTGTAGCGGTGAACGCCATGGAATCAAGAGTCGAGAGACTTTGCTTTTCTGTTGTAGTGCTCCTTCTTTATTATAATAAAGCGTGAGGCGAAGGGAAGTACAGCTGCTGCTTGTCTTTCATACGGGAGCCATTCCACACGCATACACACCCAATGACAAACATACAAACATCATTGATACGAAGGGAAAAGGGGCTTTCACTCAAACAACATCTCGGTTTCTACATTTGAACATATACGAATATAACTAACTAAACATTCAAGGTTTAACCTGCCGCAAGGGCGCCTGGGACATACGGTAGCTTCGTAGCCTGTGGCTACCTAGCTTAGCCACCTAGCATGCTACACACAAGCCAGATGGAGGGCTAGGCTAGCTGCCCACCATTACACTATCCCCCTTTTTTTTAAATGAGCAGCGCCCTCGCTGTCCACCGGAACACAGTTTGCGAACCACGCTGGTGGTCTCCGGCGTTTGGGACCCAGCGGCAGGGCAGCGGTGATGAACCGGGGTCCATGCTGCTGGCGGTGAGTCGCTGGGGAGCGGAGGCAGGTCAGCAGACTGAGAGTCATTGTGGGGCGAGGATAGCCCTGTGACGGGTGACAAGTGGCCCCCCCTCGGGATCGAGGGGCATTCCTCAGCACCCAGGTGCGGTGATTGCGGTGTAGCACCACTTCCCAGTTGCTGTCTAGTTTTGGCGACCAACCGTTTCTTCTGCAGGGGTTAAAGACCCACACCTGCTCGCCTGCTTGAAACGTACGACCCGTGCAGTGTGCGTCGTAGTTTCTTCTCTGCCGTCGCTCCGCCCTCTGCTGATGGTCGAGGGCCAGCTGGTGTACACGGTCGAGGCGATCCTGCAGCTGGTGAGCGTACAAGAGCCCAGGCTGGCGGGGCAGAAAATCAGGCTGACTGGTGTGCGTAGCTCCTGTCCCAGCATGAGAGATGCTGGCGTGCACTCCGTGGACTCCTGTACTGCCGATCGGTATGACAGCAGGACCAGGGGGAAGATGAGCGTCCCAGTCCTTCTGGTACCTTGACGTGAGGACAGCCAGAGCCAGCTGCGTGGTGAGGGTGCGATTGAAGCGTTCCACCAGGCCGTTGCTTTGTGGATGGAGCAGAGTGGTGCAAGTCTTCCGAATGGTGAGCCTGCGACACACCTCACCAAACACCTGGCTCTTGAAGTTCCCCTCCTGGTCTCTGTGCAGTTCAGCTGGCATGCCGAACCGGCAGAACATCCCCTCCAGGAGACGGTCTGAGGCTTCTCTACTGAGGCTTCTTGTGATGGTATTGCATACGCCTCCGGCCACTTTGTGAAGTAGTCTATGGCGTATGGCGTAGCGTTTACCGGACTCTGATACTGGAAACGGACGCAGCATGTCTATCGCCACTCTCTCCATAGGGGTGCTTCACGCAGCTTGCTGTAGGGGGCGTGAGAGCGGCCTAACGGACCTTTCTTTGCGGTGCAGGCATCACACCGGCGGCAGTGGGAGATCACGTCTCGACGGCAACGCCCCCAGTAAAACTGCTCTCGGAGGCGGTGCAGCATTTTGTTTACGCCTTAGTGTCCGGACCCTGCGGTGCCGTGGACCAGGCGCAGTACAGTGGGCCGTAGCTGGAGGGGGGTGATGAGTTGGAGATGGACAACGCCCCGGGCTGGGTCTGACCAGCGGCAGTACAGCATGTTGTCGTGGAGGTGTAGTGAGCCCCACTAGGCCCCAGCTGCTTGACTGCTGGGGAGAAGGGAGAGAGCGTGGAGTGGCTAGGCCTCGTCCCTGTTCTTAGCCATTGGCCGACCTCTTCATCTCCCTCCTGGGCTGCACGGACTTGAGGGGGGGTTAGGTGGCCTACCGCCGTCGGGGGGTTGGTGTCGGGCGTGGCAGCAGCAGCACAGCTTCGGCCTCTCCTTGCATTTTTTCCCTCTACCGTAGCTAAGGCCTCGTTCAAGTTGGTGGGGCAGGTGTTCCGGACTTGTTGCCGAAGGCTCGCCGGTCGTAATCCCCTCAGGAAGGCGTTGCAAGCCGTGCTATCGCAGACTTCTCCTGGGTGCTGTGGGTAGGGTCGCTGGGCCAGGCACTGGACGTCGGCAGCAAGAAGTCCAATGCTTTCTCCACTTTGTCTCTCTCTTCGGTGCAACTCTTCCTTGAGGCAGAGGAGTTGGTAGGTGGGCGTGGTGTCGGGACCCAGGCCCAAGAGAGCCTTCAACGCTTATCCCTCCAGGGCTGCCGCCAGTCTTACGCCCCTCTTCGTCTCGCTCCACTCCGCTGCTTCCGCTATGAAGCGGAACTGGGTCGTGTATGCTTCCCAGTTGCCTTTCCTGTCGTAGCGGCTTACTTTGAGCTGCTCAGGGGAAGCGACCGTTCGGCTGCCCAAACTAGGCTGCCCATGGCTACTTTGCTAGCACTCCCGCGGCCTGTCACCTAGCATGTCATCGGTGTAGCTAAGTTCCCCCATCTGTGGCAGGAACTCCCTCAGCGACCCCAGGAGTGAAGTCTTGCTTTTTCCCATGGTGGTCTTCCTATCTGGATGTCTCTCTTCTTTCATTCTTCATATTTCGGCGATTTGTTCCGCTTCTGACATCAACGTAGCGGTGAACACCACGGAATCAAGACTCAAGAGACTTTACTTTTCTATTATAGTGTTCCTTCTTTATTAAAATAAAGCATGAAGCACAGGGAAGTACAAACATGTCCTGTCTTTCATACAGGAACCATTCTACATGCATACACACCCAATGACGGTGACAATGTCACATACTCTCATACAAACATAATTCATACGAAGGGAAAAGGGGCTTTCACTCAACCCATTGTCTCTCAAGCTTTCACAATGTCTCGATTTCCACATTTGAACATATGTGAATATAACTAACTGAACATTCAAGGGCCCCTGGGACATATGGTAGCTCTGTAGCCTGTGGCTACCTAGTTTAGCCACCTTACATGCTACACACAAGCCATTCCTGTGGCTAGGCTAGCTGCCCACCATTACAATATACAGTATATAAGGATATATATACATATATATATATATATGTATATACTGTATATCCTTGGAGTTCATTTTCAAATATTTTAGACTATGTTTCCCCCCATAAATACGATATGAAATTCCAATTAGATTAAAATTGTCATTGAAACAGCTTATATTGTGAATCATCCCGGAAAAGGGCTTCCTCCAAAATAAATAATAATTTTTAGAGAACAGCCCTGATCGCCCTTTAAAACGGATCCTGACAGCAGAGGGAATGTTTTGTTATGCATGTCTCTTTGCATTGTTGCTTGCGCTGTAACACATAGGAGTAGGCAAAAAAACTAGTAAAACGTTAAAGGTTTTGTCTTTATTTTTTGTAATTCAATGTCTATATTTTTATGGGGGTGCTCTTTTTGGACAGATATGGAGATTCATCATTTAAATGTCACATATCACATAAATGGGGTTATTCTCATTTGCCATGGCAGATAAATAATTTTGCATAAGTCTAATAAGCGGTTTTACTCTAGATAGTCATGTCTTCCCTCGAAGCTATATCATTCATATTCAATATCTGAACAGTGGAAATACATTTAAACCAAGGAGTCTTCACTGTATATAGGCTTACTGCTTTGCAGGTAACGAGCATGATTCCAATGCAATATCATTTATATATATATATATATATGTATATATATATTCATGGGACTGAATACAACCTAAACTGACTTTTTACGTCTCCTCAGATAAACCGCTAACCTATGGAAAAAAAGGATTTCCAATATGATACACAGTTATTCAGATTAGTGTACTGATTACAATTGCAAAGTGGATGGCCTCGAGGTGCATGAACGCTTACAGAACAGGCACTAGGGTTTTCTTGTTTATTGTGTATGCATGTCACATAGTCATTCAGCCATGAATATATACAATATAATATATATACGACAAACACTGCCTGCCGTCTCCTCTCCCTGAAGGACCTGGCACACTGTTGTGTACATTAGTGGCAGATGAGTGTCTGGGCTGTCTTCCCATAACGACCAGAGTCAAGGGGGGCATTGACCTTGACTTTGATCTTGACATTGACCTTGACATTGACATTGTATATGGAGTCCCCATAGACTTCAGCATTCAGCACTTCATATGAATTTTAAAAAGAAGTATGCCCTCAATACATATAATGTAGAAGTATATTGACAGGCTTTCAGGAGAGCCTTTGGCAAGGTGCGTAGTTAAATTATACCCATCTGCGTGGGTCACAACCACAAGTGGTGGCTCACAAACAGTATTTTTGGTGAGTATAACTTTATAGATACCTGTTGATCACAACTTAGCTAGCTATTTATTGGTTGTCGGAGCTAATGTCACAAGCAGCTGGCTGGCAAGAAAGCTTGCACACACATACTTACATATAGCTAGTTAGCATAGATAGGTAGTTAGCTAGCCAGTGATATTGTTTAGCAATTCTTCTTTCCATTTATTTGGTGAGTCCTATTGACTTTGATACACATTTTTGTATCCGTTTTAAAATGTGTGACAGTTAGACACAACAGCCTTTCCCCCCCCCATACTTGTATCTCCGCGTACAGCGTCGATGGGGGAAATATAGTAATTGTGTCTCTATAGTCTTTGTTGTTAAAGGGCTTGAATGCTGGGTGACCTAGATACATGACTTTTCCCATAAAAGATACCCCCCCCCATCCTCCCCAGGGAACCTTAACTATCAAAATTAAACACTGCAAACATCTTTAAAGACTGCATCCATTCTCAAGACCAATGCCTCAAACGCGCTCTCTCTCTCGCCACAGCACCAATCACCACACAGAACCTCGCCCCACAGAGGGGGTACGGTACCTTTCCCTTTGTGTGGCCCTGTGTAAAGTCTGGAGAGCAGTAAGCAGATAGATAGATGTGTGCAATCTACAGGACTTACAGCAAAGCAGCGGAGGATTGACCTAGAATATGGGGTAGCAGTATGGGGTACGCAGTAGCTTAGCGTGTATGTGTTGGCTGAGAGGATGGTGTGGTGTGTATGCATTACATTACGGTGAATAGCATCCCATTATTATCATTTCATGACAAAACCAAGGTTTTCCCCTCCTTTCCGCCTTTTTTAAGAAAACGCAGAATTACTGGTCAAAACCGATTTGAATAGCTGCTGTGGCCCGAGTCATCCCATTGTCTTTCAAACAATGAATGGATGTGTTCTATTGTATTTTAAAATTGAGTTCTATTAAAAACCTACGGTGTGCCTCAAATATTTTATTAATATTACATTTTGCAGATGAATAAGGAGGTCAGTTATTGACCACTTTTAGTTTCTTTACATTTTGGTTCTAAACTCATGGCTAGTTTTATCGAGTAAGCATCTTTTGTGAAAGCAATGTAAGCCATTTCCCTTTCTACGCAAGGCAGACCATTTCTGTTCAATAATTAATAGAGGCTTTCCACTATTAATCCTACATACCACATTTTAAGTAGAGATATGTTTTTTTCAGGTTATCTACACATATATGAAATAAAACTGCTCTCATGTACAAACAGGTAAACATTTTTTTTAAACTATTTAATAAAAATAAAGGTTAATCAATTCAATTTTATATTTAAATACATGGTTGGAGAAACACTACTAGTAAGTACAGTTTATTGATACCTTTCTTTTGTTGAATATGGAGGTTGTGACAATATTACAGCCTTATTTATTTTGGCGGATATCTAAACATTAGGAACCCAAAAAGGTCATAACCAGAGGGATTTCTGTGATATTGGACGGCCCTCTCTGGCCTTCACTTCATCTTTGTGCTTCTTGGCGAGCTCATGCCAGCTCTCCCTTCCCCCCTTCCCCTGGGGTGGACAGCCAATCACCACCCCCCATCGGGGCTCTTGGCCCGGGCTGGACTGGTGCAGTCGGGTTTCAAACCGTGGCTGCAGTAGCCAACTTGCATTCCAAAGCGAATGCTTAGACCGTTACGCTACCAGAAGCCCCCTACATTGTCGATTGGTAACTGGGGCGGTTATTGGAAGATGGTAATTTCTTCAATTTGATTTGAACTACTTGTAGAGTACCCTGTAAAGTCACAATATTATATTGCGTGCTGGTTTTCTGCCACTTGGATGTACTTGATTGGCAGGCTGCAAGGGTTTGTTAATCTCAGCGCTACGCACACGAGTACTACCTTAATGTAAGGGTCGCCTCACCGCACCGACGAAGCCTGTGAGAAACCAGTCTCATCTCACCGCACCGACGAAGAAACCAGTCTCATCTCTCATGGTTGATGCTTGCTTTCCCTGTGAGAAACGTGCACAAAGTCTGTCAAATGTAATCTGCCTCATTCGTTTGGTTGAGCTGTTCGGGGCATGAATGAATGAAAGGCTTGGTGAATTTGGCACGTCGGCACTTAATTGAGCTTCATTCAAATATAGAGGGAAAATGCAGTACAAACACTGGGTTGGTAAACACACACTGAATGGTTTCGTGTGGGGCGCAGCAGGAAGGAATGAGCACTTGGACAAATACAATTATCAAGGAGCTTGGTAAATATAAGCTGTGTCCACACCTGAATTTCTCAATGGGTCCAGTGGACATGTCATGTTAATGGCTGGACGATTAGCACAAATCCATCGTGATGATGTTGAGTATCTCTTACAGAGGTATCACATCCTATCTGTTTTAAAGTCCTTGCTTTGGTTTGAACTGGGGATGGAGCCCACACAATCCAAAACTCAGCATCGGTCTACACTGTGGGTTCCAAACCATTACTTTTGTCATAAACGCAAACAGTTGGGTACACTTAGCTTTGGAAAAATGTACAACCAAATTTCTAAAAATTTGCAGCGGTGATTGTGAAAAGCACCCTTCTGTGATGGGGTGTTGTAATGGTTTGTAACGGACATGGCAGACTGAACACTGTAAAGTCTTGACAAAGAGCAGTCCATAGTAATGGATGAACAAACATGCACATAAACAGAATTGTATTTGCGCACCTTTTGAAATATTATACACACAACAGTGTCTGGCACTTAATATTTCCCACAAGTGTAAAAGACCAATTAAAAAACGGTGATGTGAAAGATGACGGTGGAAGTGATATTAAAAGTCAAATATGTGTTCATTGCACTGTGTATGTTTTTTCATTAAAAGGGGAAGATCATTCCCCATTAATATGTTGCATCTTACGTAAGGCCAAACAAACCTTCCTTATTTCACCTTGCCTCTTTCTACGTATATATAATTGATCGTCTTATTTTCGACGGAGAGACGAAGCCACACTTTTTTTAAGCAAGCTTCATCGTGTCTTCAGTGTTCCACTTCCCTCTCTGAGGTGGAGTCTGTGTCGTCGGGAGGGCTGTGTGATTATGGGAGCTGGTGGGAGAGCGCTTTTCACACTTTGATGAACAACGGGGTCGAAGTTACTCATCAACGCTGGCCTGGCGACCCTGCCTGGGGCCCGCGGGGGATGAAAATAGACCGGGTTTGAGGACTGTATCACGGCAGTGTGATTATTTTCATCAGTCCGGAATCTGTCAATCGGGGCTTGCACTTCAACAGCCATAACGCCCCATGGACAGCCCTAGCCCAACTGACATGCTCAAATAGTGGCTTCAAGGCAACGCATTCCATTGAGCAGAGCTCACTTTGTCCTGAGAAATGACAACAGTTTAATAAGAAATGGTGTTCGGGCAGTAAGATGGAGAACAGCCACGTCGAACGAGTCGCGATATCAAAAGGCCTCAGTTTGAGCGAGGCGCTATATCAAAAGAGGCTTCAGTTTGAGCGAGGCGCTATATCAAAAGAGGCTTCAGTTTGAGCGAGGCGCTATATCAAAAGAGGCTTCAGTTTGAGCGAGGCGCTATATCAAAAGAGGCTTCAGTTTGAGCGAGGCGCTATATCAAAAGAGGCTTCAGTTTGAGCGAGGCGCTATATCAAAAGAGGCTTCAGTTTGAGCGAGGCGCTATATCAAAAGAGGCTTCAGTTTGAGCGAGGCGCTATATCAAAAGAGGCTTCAGTTTGAGCGAGGCGCTATATCAAAAGAGGCTTCAGTTTGAGCGAGGCGCTATATCAAAAGAGGCTTCAGTTTGAGCGAGGCGCTATATCAAAAGAGGCTTCAGTTTGCGATAAAAAAATGTGAAAGACGTGCTCACACTGCAAAAACGGGGCGGAAAAAAACGATTTCACCGTCTAACTAAGAGAAGTGCAACTGGAATAAGCGCTCTGTGTTCCCCTCTCCTCCCCTCCTCTCCTCTCCTCTCCTGACGGATGTCTTCCTGGCAGGTGGCCCCCCTGCACTGGCGTGCGCCACGTTGAAAAGCCGAAATGTTTCCCCTGCATCCATATTCACATTGTGCAATATTTGCACACTTCATCATCATCGGCGGCTTCGGAAAGATTCTGTCAAGAACAAGCGGCACGTAAGAACCTCTCAACTCCGCTCTCTGTCTCATTAACGGGAGGGTTATTATAATTAAAAAAATATATTTTAACATTTTCTGTTTATGCTTTTTAGTTCCCATTTTTCTCCCTAGTTTTAGTATCCAATTATAGCCTCTCTTTTTCATGTAAATTATCCCCCTCGTATGAGAGCTCACTGCCGTAGTCCTGAGACCGCTAGTGAGCGCTGCAACGCTTCCCCCGAGCCGGCACCCACCAGCCGCCACGGTCACCATAACACACAGGACCACTCCTATACGCAGCGAGCTCATATCGGCTTCCCTCCCCCCGCCCTGGGACAGACAGCCAATTGCCGCCCCCTAGTGACACTCCCAGCCAGAACCAAACTGGCGTGACCTGGTGGAATAGGGTGGGGGTTTTTTACATCTAAAATCTAGGTTCCCCTGCACATGCCTCAGCCCTGAAAACAAAACCTCCCCATGATGGCCAAGCTCGCCCCCCACGGTGCGCCCCGTCCGTTTATTCCCCGTGTTTATTCCAGCGGGGGGGTGGTGGGGGAACTGAATATGCAGCCAGAATGTCACACACTTACAAAACAGCATATTTACGACGTGAAACTCCCCACGGTTATGAAACCATTTTTATTATTATAAACATGACAACCAGGAATCAATGACAGAGAAACTTCTAGGATATATAAGGGATCTTTTGTTCCTAGTGCAATTCGCTTTATTAACAAGCTGCACTAATCTTCTGCTGCTCTGTGACTGGTGATTGACGCATGCTGTATACTGTTGTATTGATAGTTGACGTGATGTGATGTGATCTGTTTTACTGATGGGATTGTACATCGATGTGATGTTCTGTTTTTGTGGTGAGACCAAAGATCATTTTCCTGCATTGGCTGGACAATAAAGTTGTAATTGTAATTGTATTGTAATATCGGGAGAGGCATGTGAGCGCATGAACGCCATGAGGAGCATGCCGTCGCACACATGTTTGCTGTCATGTCTTACTGCTGGGAATTCTGGAGAGGGAGGGGGGAAATGGCTGGCTGGGAAAATGCGTAGATATACTGTGCTTGTCCAGGCATCCGGGGGACACATGTCTGCCTGCCTGCCTTACTCCCACTCCTCCTGTAAAGTACTTGAGTTATTGGCACCCCAGAATATGTGCCCATTGCAAAAACTGCCTAATCCCTCAATATTGTATACACCTAATAACCTCTGTCAGAGAGACCCAGCGCTGGCACATTTATTGATGTGCCGTCGCTGTTGTGCTTATTTATTTCCCTGCTGTGCGGCCATATAGACATCTCCTTGAGACGCCACATCACAGCCATTGATTGTGGTGTGTCGTGCCCCCCCCAGTCTGAGTGGGGGCCGGGGGGCCATGATGGAGAGTGCCAGCGGGGGCATTTGATCTTGAGGAGTGGGGAAGTGCACTAAAGCAGACCAGTGTACCAGTGTGTAATATTCATGTCCACAGAAAAGAGGATGAAAGATACCTGTGCTTACTTAAGTATTTCCATTTTTACTTTCACTCCCCTACGTTTCAAAGGCAAATGGGGTTACATGTAGGACTTTTTACTTTTTACTAGAGTAATATTTCATCAGGGTATCTGTACTTTTTCTCAAGTAAAGGGTTTGTGTGAGAGGGGGGTGAGGTGGGGGCTGGATGAGGGGAGGGGGGAGGCTGCCTACGTGACAGAGCAGGCGCTGGGGAGAGGCACGCCATCAGAGGTGTGTGACGGCTCACAGAGACGAGACTGCCATCACCGTGTCTTATTATAGATCAGACGGGAGCGTCAGGCTTATTGTGCTGCCGATAAGAGCAACTGCAACGAAATTCATATGGAATAGCATTCAAGGTTTTGGCTCATATATATATTGTGGTGTCCCTTGGGGTGGGGTGACACTCAAGGACCTTTGCAGAGGGCTTAGGCAAGTTGAATAATCCGGAGGAGGCAGTATTCAAACAAAACAAGGATTTTATTGAAGGGAATCTTGACAAAAACACATCAGGGTGGGGTAATGGAGAGAAAAACACACATCCAGTTTGTCAGGTGGGACTGCGGGCTGCTGGGAACTGTAGTCTTTATTCCTCCAGTGGCTCCCATGAGTTAAAGAGGCAGGCAGCCATTTCCTTGTCCTGCCCCTTGGGGTGCCACAATATATATATGTGAGATGTATATGGCATATGCTGGAGATGATCACGTATTCTGAACGTCTGTCTGTCCTGCCGGCTCTGTGAGCTGTACAGAGCTCTGTGCACCTCTGTTTTTTGCATGGTTTTATAATTTCATAATATTTCTAATACACTATATCAGGGTCTTCAACTCCAGGCCTCGAGGTCCGCTGTGTCTGCAGGTATTTGCTCCAACCACACACTACACCACCTGATTTAGAATAATTAGTTTACCTCCTTGGTCCAGGAGGCGAGCTAATTAGTGAAATCAGGTGGTGTAGTGCGTGGTTGGAGCAAATACCTGCAGACACAGCGGACCTCGAGGCCTGGAGTTGAAGACCCCTGCACTATATCCATAATTGCTTTTATCCAACCTTATGTTTCAGGTACGGAGAGAAAAACTGTGATTTAACAACCCCCATAAAAAGCTTGAGTTCTCCTTACATGGAGAAACCTGCACAGTTCAAATTTAATAAAAGGACAGTATCTAGCTTGCTCAAGGTCAGTCTCCTTAAACACCATGTTTGACACCAAACCATGTCATCACATATTGTTTATGTCGTTGTGTAGCACAATTATTATTTTATTTTTTTAACATTTTTTTCTGATTTTTTCCCGTTTTTCTCTCAATTTAGTAGTCAATTATATATATTTATTTCGATTTGCCCTCCCCACACAAATTCGCCACCCATCTCTACAGGGCAAGCTAATTCTCGAAAGGGAAGTGAACTCCGCTTCCTTCAAGAGGGAATTCGCCCTCATTCTACATTCTGGAGACACCCTTACGGGCTTTTCAGTGAGTTCATGCCGGCTCCCCCTCCCCTCCCCCTGATGCAACTTATAGTTTGTGTTTGAACAATGCAAGTTGTAACTGAAATAAAACATTTTGTACTTGTAACCAATGACTTGAGTTTGTAACTTGTGGTCCGTGTTTGTACTTTGCAAGTTGAACTTGTAAAAAAAAATTGTGTTTGTGGATATATATTTTGTGAGGGGGGAGGATCACGACTGTCAATTAAAATCTACGTGTGTTTTGTGATCTGAACTGATTTATGAATATTTGTGAACAGAAATAGTACGAATGGAAAACAGTATTTACGTGCAACACTCCCTCTACATGCAACGCTCAGTTTACAAGATTTCTTTCTTTTTGGCACTGTTTTGCCGCTTCCGGTAAACTATCCAATCGGCATCCAGAAGAGATCAGGTTGCCATGTTGGCCACAAGTTACTTATCTAGGCTAGGCTAGTCTCGCTATTCAGACCTATCTCCGATCTCCACACTATGTTTGCGCTGTGCCCGCGCAAGATAAAAGTCTTGCAGGATGGGATATCGTTCGGGGATAGGGGGATGCTGCATTTATTTAAACCAATCACAATCGGCTTGGGCCGTCTTGGCCGGTGCTAAACTTTTTTTTTTTTTTTCTTAGTTTACGTAGTGTAGGCCTATCAGCTTAACATAACTCATTTGGATCTGGTGTTGAGGCCAAGCCTATATCATGTACATTTTAACTATATCCATAAGATCCCCTGTCTCAAAACAATCAGACAATGGCAAGAAATTATCCGTAATAAATAGTTTTAACATAATAAATAAAATATATATACGTAGGCCTATTGCCGGCTATGCACAGAAATTGTATCTTAATTGTACAGTATTTTGAACACATTGATTCTCCAAGGACATCGTTATAATTCCGTGTGCTGGACGACGTTCAATAGAATCTTCAACGTGCCGATGCTACGTTCTTGGACACTCCATAGGGGAATATTGCAAATATGGCAACCTGATCTCTTCTGGATGCCAAAAGTCTGTGTGTAGAGAGAAATCTTGTAAACTGAGTGTTGCACGTAAATACTGTTTTCCATTCGTACTATTTCTGTTCACAAATATTCATAAATCAGTTCAGATCACAAAACACACGTAGATTTTAATTGACAGTCGTGATCCTCCCCCCTCACAAAATATATATCCACAAACACAATTTGTTTTTACAAGTTAAAAACAAAGTAAAGTAAAGTAAAAACACGGACCTCAAGTTACAAGCTCAAGTCATTGGTTACAAGTACAAAATGTTTTATTTCAGTGTGTTCAAACACAAACTATAAGTTGCAAGCACAAGTCATTGCTTACAGATACGAAATACTTTTGGCATTAATTTGAGCCCATAGAAATGATACAGTCAAGAAACTCCCTGTAGTTTGCATAGCTTGTAAAACACCTCAGCCATATGAATCCATCATAGAGATTGCTTGTTTACTTAATGGTTCTGTGTGGCTCAGTGGGTAGAGCACAGCACTTAGGTTGTGGGTTCGATTCCCATCGGGACATCCTAAACTGAAAATGTATGCATTCACTACTGTAAGTCGCTTTGTAAAAGTGTCTGATAAATGGCATGTATATTATATTATATTATATTATATTATATTATCCATCCATCCATCCATCCATCCATCCATTGTCTAAGCCGCTTATTCCTGGTCAGGGTCGCGGGGGTGCTGGAGCCTATCCCAGCATGCGTTCCGGGCGAGAGGCAGGAATACACCCTGGACAGGTCGCCAATCCATCGCAGGGCACACACACCATTCACTCACACACTCATACCTACGGGCAATTTAGACTCTCCAATTAGCCTAACGTGCATGTCTTTGGACTGTGGGAAGAAACCGGAGTACCCGGAGGAAACCCACGCGGACACGGGGAGAACATGCAAACTCCACACAGAAAGGCCCCCGGCCTGGATTCGAACCCGAGACCTTCTTGCTGTGAGGCGACAGTGCTATCCACTGCACCACCGTGCCGCCTATATTATATTATATTATATTATATTATATTATTATCATTATTATTCCTTCAGAAATCAGTGAGACATGGCTTTGAAACCCGCTAAACAATTGTGTGAAGTGTTATTTTCACTGCTGATTGTGTTCAGGCCTTTCACTTCATCAGTTTCAGCTTGTAGAGTACATTGATGGGTTCGCTCATCCCTGAACTTGTGCTGCGGTGGCCGTGTTGGAACTGAGCACTTCAGGTGATTGATTATCGTTCAACCTCATCTGCCCTTGTGGCTACTTTTTAAACATGCAAGAGAAACACACATTAATAGCTTTGAATCACTTGTCAGTTCCATTTGGATAAGCTCTTCATTGACTTATTGGTCAGCGTCTAAACGCCGTTAGCCATTGTGTATGGAATTTCGCAGACAGTGGGTATAAACCATATTCAGCCCCTTTTGGCATTTTTCACATTGTATTTTCTTACTTCATGAAATCAAAATGGATTTAATTGGGATTTCTTGCCACTGATGAGCACAAAATACTATAATGTCAAATAAAAAAAACAACAGATCTAAAGCGTTTTGGTAATTAATTACAAATTTAAAAAACAGACAATAATTGATTGCATAAGTATTCACTTTAATTTCTAAGACACACCTAAATGAACTGGTGCAATCAATTGTCTTCAGAGGTCACATAATTATTTGATCTGAGTCCACCTGTGTACAATTAAGATTTTTGTATTTAAATTATTTCAGATTAAGTACACCTGTCTGTGAGAGGTCCCACAGTGAGTGCATTTCCAAACAAGAGCTTTATCATGAAGACCAAAGAACTTCAAAGCAAATCTGAGAAAAAGTTCCTCAAAAGCACCAATCTGGGGAAAGATTTCAAGGTACTGTTAAGTCCATCATAAAAGAAATCGAGAGAATATGGCACAACTGTTAATTTGCCTAGAACAGGCTGTCCTCCAAAACTGAGCATCCGTGTGAGAAGGGCACTTGTTAGGGAGGCCACCAAGAGGCCTATGGCAACTCTGACAGAGTTACAGCCTTCCATGGCAGAGACGGGAGAAACTGTCCATGGGACAACAATAGCCCAACTTGAAACATGGCGCCAGAAGCCTAATGCTATAGGGATTCTCTGCTTCAGGGACTGGAAAACCTGTCAAAATAGAGGGCAAAGTGGATGGAGCAAGATATAGAGAAATCGTGGAAACCCTGCTGCAGTCTGCAAGAGACCTGGGGCCTCATTTATAAAAAGTTGCGTAGAAACCATCCTATATTTGATCTAAGATCATTTCTGAAATGTGCGTAAGTGTGATTCAGAGAAACTGAACGTACGCCCAAAAAAACGTGCGTACCAGTCCCCAGATGTGAAATCTATAAATCGCAAATGATCTTGAAATTGTGCGTAGCTGAATGGTTTTAGATCTCCGCCTTGTAAACGCCCCTAATTAATATCATTAGCATATAAAGGAGCACGAATCAAAACAGAAATTTTCTACTTGATAATGGCGAGCTGCAAGAAAAAGAATTTTAGCGAGGCGGAAATCGAGGTCTTGTTGGCGGAGGTGCAGCTGTGTGCAGGGACGCTGTTTGGGAGCCTTTCCAATGGCTTTACCAGTACAACCAAGTACGTGGCCTGGCAGTCTGTAGCCCAGGCTGTGAACGGGGGCAGCAAAGGTCCCTGAAGGACGTAAATAATTTTAAAACTGATTTAAAACTGAGGTCAAAATCTCTAATAACTCGTTCCCTTCTTATTGCGCGGTTGGCGATATCTTCGAGAAGCGAAGCCATTCTATTTTATAGCCTACAGATTGACCGAAGTGTTTTACACGTGGAACCATAATATGTATTAAATACATTTCAAGGATGTGTCAATTGTTCTAATTGGGGTAGTTTTGGAAAACCAGTGTGTGTTTTTGTTTTGTTTTCCACAAGTAGCTTAGCTTATGTTGTTTTAATTTATTAATAAATGTATTGTGCAAACCATTACGTATAGCCTAAGCAATGTGTTCAATCTGGTAATACTACTACTACTACTACTACTACTAATAATAATAATAGGCAGCAGACATGTTGGCGCTGTTAGATTTCCGAATACATTTTACATTACATTTACATTTTAAGCATTTAGCAGATGCTCTTATCCAGAGCGACTTACAAGATGTGCATTAATACATGGTAGGAACAATCACAGTTAGCGCAAGAGATCAGTGCAGTAATACAGCGATAGACATCATTGCAGGCAGCTGCGTACCATACCTGTAACACTGGGAAGAAAAAAAGGTTAGTCAATTATATTTTTTAATGGAGTAAGCAGGGGTATATAGTGTTGAGCAAGTAGGCAGTGGTGATGACAATTAGCTAGATGTACAGAATTCAGTGGTAGTGGAGTCTGAAAAGGTGGGTTTTGAGTCTCGCGAAGATCGCAGGTGATTCCGCGGTCCTGACCGATTGCGGAAGATAATTTCACCAGCGAGGGTCAGGACAGAGAGAAGAGACGAGACCGCGAATACCTGGGGCCTCATTTATAAAAAGTTGCGTAGAAACCATCCTATATTTGATCTAAGATCATTTCTGAAATGTGCGTAAGTGTGATTCAGAGAAACTGAACGTACGCCCAAAAACGTGCGTACACCAGTCCCCCAGATGTGAAATCTATAAATCGCAAATGATCTTGAAATTGTGCGTAGCTGAATGGTTTTAGATCTCCGCCTTGTAAACGCCCCCTATTAATATCATTAGCATATAAAGGAGCACGAATCAAAACAGAAATTTTCTACTTGATAATGGCGAGCTGCAAGAAAAAGAATTTTAGCGAGGCGGAAATCGAGGTCTTGTTGGCGGAGGTGCAGCTGTGTGCAGGGACGCTGTTTGGGAGCCTTTCCAATGGCTTTACCAGTACAACCAAGTACGTGGCCTGGCAGTCTGTAGCCCAGGCTGTGAACGGGGGCAGCAAAGGTCCCTGAAGGACGTAAATAATTTTAAAACTGATTTAAAACTGAGGTCAAAATCTCTAATAACTCGTTCCCTTCTTATTGCGCGGTTGGCGATATCTTCGAGAAGCGAAGCCATTCTATTTTATAGCCTACAGATTGACCGAAGTGTTTTACACGCGTGGAACCATAATATGTATTAAATACATTTCAAGGATGTGTCAATTGTTCTAATTGGGGTAGTTTTGGAAAACCAATGTGTGTTTTTGTTTTGTTTTCCACAAGTAGCTTAGCTTATGTTGTTTTAATTTATTAATAAATGTATTGTGCAAACCATTACGTATAGCCTAAGCAATGTGTTCAATCTGGTAATACTACTACTACTACTACTACTACTAATAATAATAGGCAGCAGACATGTTGGCGCTGTTAGATTTCCGAATACATTTTACATTACATTTACATTTTAAGCATTTAGCAGATGCTCTTATCCAGAGCGACTTACAAGATGTGCATTAATACATGGTAGGAACAATCATAGTACGCGCAAGAGATCAGTGCAGTAATACAGCAATAAACCATTGCAGGCAGCTGCGTACCATACCTGTAACACTGGGAAGGAAAAGGTTAGTCAATTATTATTTTTTAATGGAGTAAGCAGGGGTATATAGTGTTGAGCAAGTAGGCAGTGGTGATGACAATTAGCTAGATGTACAGAATTCAGTGGTAGTGGAGTCTGAAAAGGTGGGTTTTGAGTCTCTCGCGGAAGATCGCAGGTGATTCCGCGGTCCTGACCGATTGCGGAAGATAATTTCACCAGCGAGGGGTCAGGACAGAGAAGAGACGAGACCGCGAATACCTGGGGCCTCATTTATAAAAAGTTGCGTAGAAACCATCCTATATTTGATCTAAGATCATTTCTGAAATGTGCGTAAGTGTGATTCAGAGAAACTGAACGTACGCCCAAAAACGTGCGTACGCCAGTCCCCCAGATGTGAAATCTATAAATCGCAAATGATCTTGAAATTGTGCGTAGCTGAATGGTTTTAGATCTCCGCCTTGTAAACGCCCTAATTAATATCATTAGCATATAAAGGAGCACGAATCAAAACAGAAATTTTCTACTTGATAATGGCGAGCTGCAAGAAAAAGAATTTTAGCGAGGCGGAAATCGAGGTCTTGTTGGCGGAGGTGCAGCTGTGTGCAGGGACGCTGTTTGGGAGCCTTTCCAATGGCTTTACCAGTACAACCAAGTACGTGGCCTGGCAGTCTGTAGCCCAGGCTGTGAACGGGGGGCAGCAAAGGTCCCTGAAGGACGTAAATAATTTTAAAACTGATTTAAAACTGAGGTCAAAATCTCTAATAACTCGTTCCCTTCTTATTGCGCGGTTGGCGATATCTTCGAGAAGCGAAGCCATTCTATTTTATAGCCTACAGATTGACCGGAAGTGTTTTACACGCTGTGGAACCATAATATGTATTAAATACATTTCAAGGATGTGTCAATTGTTCTAATTGGGGTAGTTTTGGAAAACCAATGTGTGTTTTTGTTTTGTTTTCCACAAGTAGCTTAGCTTATGTTGTTTTAATTTATTAATAAATGTATTGTGCAAACCATTACGTATAGCCTAAGCAATGTGTTCAATCTGGTAATACTACTACTACTACTAATAATAATAATAATAATAGGCAGCAGACGACATGTTGGCGCTGTTAGATTCGAATACATTTTACATTACATTTACATTTTAAGCATTTAGCAGATGCTCTTATCCAGAGCGACTTACAATATGTACATTAATACATGGTAGGAACAATCATAGTACGCGCAAGAGATCAGTGCAGTAATACAGCAATAAACCATTGCAGGCAGCTGCGTACCATACCTGTAACACTGGGAAGGAAAAGGTTAGTCAATTATTATTTTTTAATGGAGTAAGCAGGGGTATATAGTGTTGAGCAAGTAGGCAGTGGTGATGACAATTAGCTAGATGTACAGAATTCAGTGGTAGTGGAGTCTGAAAAGGTGGGTTTTGAGTCTCATGAAGATCGCAAGTGATTCCGCGGTCCTGGCCGATTGCGGAAGATAATTTCACCAGCGAGGGGTCAGGACAGAGAAGAGACGAGACCGCGAATACCTGCAGTACTCAAACATTGCCACAAGGAAAAGTGCGTACGCCAGGTTGAAACCTGACGTGGAGGTAGTACTTTTCCACGTCAAAGACCATTTTTATAAATCTGAACTTTGACGTGGATTTGAGCGCACGCACGTTCTAAGATCAAATTTATGCGTAAGTTTTTATAAATGAGGCCCCAGGGACTTGGGAGAAGATTTATATTCCAGCAGGACAATGACCCAACGCATACAGCAAAAGCCACATTGGAGTGGTTTAAAAACAAACAAAAAATGTCTGCAGTGGCCCAGTCAAAGCCTAGACCTCCATAGAGAATCCCTATATTCGTATAGGGGGTGAATACTTATGTAATCAATTATTGTCTGTTTTTTTAAATTTGTAATTAATTAAGAAAAAGCTTTAGAGTTGAATTTTGTTTTACTTGACACTATTCAGGAATTTGTGTTGAGCAGTGGCAAGAAATCCCAATTAAATCCATTTTAATTTCAGGAAGTAAGAAACTAAAATGTGAAAAATTTGAAAAGGGGGTGAATATTTTGGTGGATCCCTGTGGGATGTTTTTCTGTTCTCTGCGCATGACTCATACCGAGAGAGCAGACAGATTAATCTGCCCGTTGACTGACTCATCTCCTCATCCTTCACGCAGGACGTCACACGTCTCCTGCTCATTGGCCCGTGCCCGGCAGCAGGACGGCACGGGCCAATGAGATTGTGATCTGGTGTAGTCTGGGAGAATAATGGTGTCTTAAAGCCACCAATGGTGTCTTAAAGCCACTTGCGGATGATTGTTGATTGTGTGACAGGTGTTTAGATTTTTGTAATTATGCGGAAGGTGGACACGTATATCTAAACCGTACCTGCTAAACTTATTATACATTTGAGATGTTATTCAGTCTGCAGTAACTTGAGTCTGATTAAAATTTAAAATGTCATATAATATTATATTGCTTCAATTAAATTAATTCAGTACCTGACTAAGGGACCTGGATATTGTGAACTACTATTATTGCCCATACAATAGAGGACATTCAACTCATTTTGCGACTTTGATCTTTGATCGTTTTCTTTTTTTTTGGACAGTGTGGAGTACATTGTCCTAGATCATAAATATTAATTCCTTATTAAAGTGTCATGATTTCAAACCTTGGGGCAACAAAATATGAAACCTGTTCAACGGGGTGAGTACTTTTCTCAAGGCACCGCACATTGTCCCTAATTTATTGAGAAAAGCCAGATAAATGAAACCCTTTGTGAGTGTTAGCGTGGCAGCGACTTTGCTGCGATGCACATTGACTCTGAAGAAGGCAAGGCCCCTCGGCCAGCTCATAAACCTCCTCCAAGGCCCGCAAAGATTTACTGCGGCTTTCATCAAAGCCCTCTCTCAAAAAAACCACACTTATATCGTCTTTTTAGTTGTTGTTTTTTTCTTTCTCTTTCTCTCTCTCTCTCTCTATCTGTCTTCTGCTACACTGTTTCCCTTCAGGAGAATGGAATGTGATGATCAGAGGTTGTTCAAAGTCAGGGTCATGCAAGGCTCAGGCTTTTTTTTGCTTTAATGCAAAGTCATACTTTATGTGTAAAAAGAGTTTTTTTCATTTGTTTCAAATTTTTCCCTATTTTTTTCCCAGATTAGTAGCCAATTCAACCCTCTATTTATTTTGATTTGCCCTCCCCTCACGAGCCCGCCGCCCGTCCTCTGTGTCAAACTAATATCCCCGAGGCCGTCGATGATCCGCCTCCTCTGAGACGGAACTTCGCCCACCTGCTCTTTAGGAAATGCCCTACTGCTCCTCGGCGAGCTTGTGCCGGCTCGCCATCCCCCCTCCCCCCCGGGGCGGGCAGCCAAACGCTGCCCCCGATCAGGGCTCATGGCCAGAGTCGGTCTGACGCAGTCGGGTTTTGAACCACAACTACAGTAGGCAGCTTGCACTCCCGGCAGAGTGCGTTAGACCGCTATGCTAGGGTGCCCAGGGTCTGTCTTTGGTCTTCCGTGCTGTATTTGTAAAATTACATCCGGATTGGATTTTCCTCAAGTATAAGTATTGCATAACTGCTATCTCTGTACACATTATTACACATAAGCGTCTTGTGTGATTGCATGCGGAGCACATTAGGATTAGGGTTAGCTTTAGGCAGCTGCTGTAACAATAACAGCAGTGCAATTAGAATGGAAGCTACTATGGCTGTCGACCAAACAAAAACATTGATTATAATCAATTTAGTTCATAAAATGTATCGTTTATAATTATATAATGTATTTACAAAGTGTTACATTTTTCATTGGTTGATAAATCTGGCTCATAAAATGTTGCAATTGCTCTTGAATGCATCCCTTTGTAGTTAGCGATATTAAAAGTATTCCAAATCCTCAATGTGATTCAGCAGTTAGCCGGAACACTCGATTAAAAAGAGAATCATCAAACTGTAGCACATCATACTCACCTCTTGGGTATTACCAAGCCCTGAACATTCATACAATTTTCTTTCAATCCCCCCCTCCCCCCCACACATATAAAGAACTGTTGATTCACTGTTGATGTTGCAATTCACTGCGTTTATCTGCTGCCGAGGCTCAAACTAACGCTTAGGGAACTAAACGTATTATCATTCACACAGCATCACAACCTGCTGTTGAGCAGAATATCTCTTCATCCCTGTGATGTCTGCCTCATGTTCCTCCCTCCCTGCCCATGGGGGCTGGGGGTGGGGCATGTGTGGCTCAGTAGGTAGAGCCTGGCGCTGACAACGCTTAGGTTGTGGGTTCAATCCCCACTGGGACCACATATACTGAAAAATGTATGCATTCACTGCTGTAAGTTGCTTTGGATAAAAGTGTCTGCTAAATGGCATATACGTATTATATGTACATTCTCTGAGTGCATGGGGGGCTTGTTGCCTCAGGGGATTCACATGGAGTTGGTTCAGCACTGAGGCTACATATAGCTCAAACTCGTCTTATGAAGCAGGGGCCTCGGTTGGTGTAACGGTCAAAGCATTCACTCTGAATTCAAGTTGCCCACTTCAGCCATGGTTCGAAACCCTGTTGCGTCAGTCCAGCTCTGGCCGGGACCCCCGTCGGGGGCGGTGATTGGCCCCGGGGGGAGGGTGAGCCGGCATGAATACCCTGTACAAAAAATGGCTTGCCTCCGAGGATGAGCGGCGGGCTCGTTGGGGAGGGTAAATTGAAAGAAATAGAGGGTGTAATTAGCTACCTAATTGGGAGAAAAACTGAAACTAAAGCATTGAAATTTGAGCGCAATAATTAAAATGTTTAAAAAATATATACATATCACAAAAAGAAAAAAGCTCAAGAAAGCTTTTATGTGAGAATGATAAAAATCGAAAGTGTGTTGTCCACATGGCAGCGATTTGAATCAGGGCCTTATGTAAATAAGCCAGCTGAAGCAGTCTGTTTCCACTTTTCTGCAGGCTCCTGTGTCTCGCATAATGGGGTGGAATCGAAATAGACATGTAATTGTTTCTGTACCAGAAAAAAAAGGCAAAAACCCCCCCCCCATCTTCTAAGGGCCTATTTGCCTTTTTGCCCACTGCATTTCGTGATGCAGTTTCCTCTTTCCTGGGGGAGGCATTGCCCCCGTATAGAAGAACCAACAACAGGCAGAATGCCTTTAAATGAAATCATAACCACGTACAGTTTACCAGACGGTCGCACGCACCGTTG
>JAINUG010000291.1:267500-417500 GCA_029706075.1 Aldrovandia affinis | reverse complement strand
GACTGCATAGGAATGGCATTGAGAGCGGTTTATGTTTATGTTTAAGATCATGCAGAATTTAACAGCTGATTTTTTCATGCCCAATATTGACAACATTACAACTGTACCACATTCCCGAAGCTAGATATAAGTGCAGAGAGCAACCATGAAAAGTGGGCAGTGCTCATGTACTGTACATGTTTGAGATATCTAGCTCTACTCCCCTGTAATGTTGTCAGGCTCATACACACATATTTCACGATACGGTGAGTACGTGCATGCGCTTTTGACAGTTTGACACCTTCCAGACATTTTTCTCTCCAACCAAAGTGTTTGACGCACACAGTTTCATAGAGTAGCACTTCAGCACAAAGAGCCAGCCTTTCTCGCACATCCGTGAGTGGAAATTGCAGTCTCACAGTTGAGGCTTAAAAGGTTTAAAACAGCCCAACTGAACTGAGAGGGAAAAATATGACCTCTCTGTGAATGTTTTTTTCTTTTTAGGAAAAGAAACACAGATTTTAAAACAAGTTTCCAAAGCAAGTCTCCATCCATTTGAAGTTGTGAGCGTGTGCAGGATGTGGGATACAATAATCCACCATGTTTTTGCGGCTCAGCCACGATAACTACATCATAAACCCAAGACAGGCCGTGCGTTCTCCCATCCAACCCTGTCACCGATCCATTTTGCCCTTAGCCAATAGTGTGGCAGCGTCCGGCAGCCTGGGGAATAAGACTAATCTTAAAATTTGGTTTCTGATTTTCTCCCTGTTTTTCTCCCTTTTGGTTTGGTAGCCAATTATACCCTCTATTTCTTTTTTGATTCACCCTCCCCCACGAACTCACCATCCGCCTCCACGAGACGAGCTAATACCTCGAGACAATGTTTGTCTCCTCCGAGACAGAACTCGCCCAACCCTGTCTACGAGGTCGTCCTACCGCTCCTCAGCAAGCGCGTGCCAGCTCCCTGGTCCGGTCTAGTACAGTCGGGTTTTGAACCATGGCCGTGATAGGCAGCTCACACTCGTAAAGGACCAGCCAATACGGATGCGTTAGACTGCTACGCTATCTGAGGCCCCACACTGATCATTTTCAAGCTATGCCTTTGGTAGCTAGCTGCTGTAAGCATGCTAGTCGTGTCGATCGGCAAACAATCTATAGACTTTACGCAGTGTAATTTTCAACTGATGTTTTACACCATTAGCTATGTACTCCAAATAAATTAGTGAGCATAATATCAGTCATCTAGCCACTCTCCACCAACTAGCCCATCAGCTGTCTACCCTCTGAACCAAGCAGAAAACCAGTGCCCTAGTGTAGTGATGGGAACACTGTGCATGGATGACTCTCACTATGTCTATTAAAGATCCCATTACAAACACTAGGGGTGTTTCATAAATCATAAAAAATCATAACCTGGCTCTCTCAATCTGGCCACATAATGATTTGCCAATTCATCCATCTCAACAAGTCCCACCCTCTCAACCACAGCTGAAGTGTGGGGAGCACTCTGGAGCAAAATGGCTGCCAGGCCTCACCCCCTTCCCCCTCCCGGTATCAGTACAGTGCGTTTAGGTCCTGAGACAAGGTGAAAAGCACCATATAAATTCAATGAATTATTATTACAATTATTATTATATATGTGCATTAGAGATGTTTGTTTAGTAATATTTCTCTCATATCAGGACCCCCAGCCTAACATATTTACTGTAGTAGGGCTGCTACAAAATGTAGATGTAAATGTAATGGGTTCACGCCATGAATTAAATTGGCCTGGATTAAATTGTGGCTATAAATCAGCGCATATATATATATATATATATATATATATATATATATATATATATACCTCAACCTCACGGCGAGGCCAACACTTATTTTTCCTTCCTGCCAAAAGCTGTGGATTTGCATGAACGGTAATGGAAACGCATGCGGCACAGTCTCGATGGCAAAGTTTTTTCCCATTAAAATGAGGTCATCCAATTAAGAGTTTTTTCCGAATGAGTATATTGCGAATGCCGTTCGAGGAGCGTCACACGGATCACCCCAGTAAATAAAACGGCACATCCCACACCTTGGTCAGACAAAAAAAAACGTCTCCCAGAAGTAGACGACCTGCGATGCCTGATTCTGGGTGGCCTGGAGTCCCGTGTGAGGAGAGTCTGTCAGCTTGTTAAGAAGAAGGGCTTCTTCCAGATTAGAATTGACTGCTGTATCGTGCTGAGGCAGTGCCTTTAAACACCAATCTGCCCTCAATTTAGAGATCAACATACAGTAACTGTGCCGACCAGCCTCGGGAGCAGAATAAACAGCATGGAGAGTGTAGAGCTTTAGTCCAAGACCAGAGTCCTGGCCAGGCGCGGGTGTGTGGGGAGGGTTGGGGTTTGGCCAGGCGCGGGTGTGTGGGGAGGGTGGTTGGTCCTAAGCCGCTGTGACCCTTCCAAAAAGTCCCCAGTTTCAAAGCGACACAGGGATGCTCTCAGAAGCTGCAGCATTTTATCTGTTATTTTTTATTTATTCACATTTTTCCCTGCTTTTCTCCCAAGTTAGTAGCCAATTTAACCCTCTATTTATTTTGATTTGCCCATCACGAGCCCGCCACCCGTCCTCCGGGTCAAGTTATTATCCCAGAGGGAATGATCCACCTCCTCCAAAACTGAACTTCGCCCACCCGCTCATTAGGAATGCCCTACTGCTCCTCGGCAAGCTCGTGCCGACCCCTTTTGGAGCTCCCAGCCCAGGCTGGTCTGGCACAGTCGGGTTTTGAACCGCGACCCCAGTAGGTTTCAATATCGTTATCGAAGTATTTGGTCAACATATCATGCTAAATATTTTTGGCCATATCGCCCAGCTCTGGCGTGGATCTTGTGCAAGACTACGTGGCTAGTCAATCGCAGCATCGTCAGAGGAGTAAATTAGGTGTGGTTTCAGTCAGTTTAGCCTGTAAATAAAAGATGCTGCTGTTCCGTTCAAGTTTGAACATTTAGACCAGATTGACTCGCAACACAAATTGACGGATAATTTTTGGCCACTGCCATCGGTAAATTTAATTTTATCAGCCGATAAGCCGATTGCAGTCAACAAGGCAAATACAGATACCGATAGTCCACCAATATATCGGTGCACCCCTAGTTAGACCACTACGCTATTCAAGGCCCCTATTTTATCTCTTATTTGACTTGGGGTTTTCTCACTGCTGGTTGGAAAATAGAGTTGGCACTGCGTGCGAGGAATCCCATTCTCTTGTGTAACCTTCCGCATCTCCAATGACAAAAATTATTGAGCCTGAAATGACATTTTTTTCAAAAGGACTGAATATTCTTTTTTAATTGAGTTTTGAGTTTTTTACTGCAAACAGCACCATGTTTCACGGTTCATTCTGAGGGAATTTTAGTAGATTTAGTAATTGAGTACACTGCGTTCTCACCAAAATGTGGGCGCGCAATATCACAATAACCTCACGTTCTGAGATTCTGCATGCTGAGCTATTGCACAGAACTACACATAACCAGCAATAATCCGTTAAGCATACATTTTGAAGGGGGCCTCCAGAAGCGTAGCGGTCTAACGCACCCGTATTGGCTGGTCCTTTACGAGTGTGAGCTGCCTATCATAGTCGCGGTTCGAAACCTGACTGTACCAGACCAGCCCTGGTGGGGAGCCAGGATCGGGGCGACGTTTGGCTGTCCGCCCCAGAGGGAGGGGGGAGGGAGGGCTGGCACGAGCTCGCCGAGGAGCGGCAAGGCGACCTCCTAAACAGGGTTGGGTGAGGCAACATTGCCTCGAGGTATTAGCTCATCCCGTGGAGGTGGGCAGCGAGTTTGTGGGAGAGGGTAAATTGAAAAAGAAATAGAGGGTACCAAATATGGGGATATACTGTATATATATATTTTTAAAGCATACATTTTGAAAATGTGATAATAGCCCTCTGTTTGAGAGCCATGCTAAGGAGGACACACTGGGTGAACGCAGGTAATGACTGCACAACAAACTGCGCAGGCCATTAGTTATCTGTGCCACCCGAGTGGGCCGAGTGGGCCGAGATGACTGCTCTGGTGCGTTTACCCCTAATTGCCGCTTCGAGTAATCCTGGAAATCGAGCGGACGTCCTTGAGCTCCCACAGAATAAACAGGAGCTGGGGATTGTGGAACTATTACCAGTTTAGCCCAAAAAGGTGTGTGTGTGAGTGTGTGTGAGTGAGAGTGTGAGTGTGTGTGAGTGAGTGTGTGTGAGTGAGTGTGTTTGTGTGTGTGAGTGAGTGTGTTTGTGTGTGTGAGTGAGTGTGTTTGTGTGTGTGAGTGAGTGTGTGTGAGTGAGTGTGTGAGTGTGTGTGAACATGTTGAATTTAAAACAGATATTACAGCAGAAACATATTTGTTATTGAAAATAACATTAATATTAAAAACAAAAATGTGTAGATAATTGTGATTTAGCTCCTTCAAAATAATAAAAAAATTATATTCTTACTTTGATTGTGACTATCGGCACCTAGCATGTTCAAAGCATTAGTGTATGTTTTTGTTTTTTTCTTGAAGCAAAGGTTTTAAAATGACTTTAATATGAACTATTTTTTATTATTTACCAAATCCGAATGTACTGAAGACAAACGAACAGTATATTCCATGCAAGCTTGTGTTGCGGCAAATGGCTGACCACCCCAGAGGGAGGGGGGAGGGTGAGCTGGCATGAGCTCGCCGAGAAGCGCGAAAGGCTTAACTCCGAGGACGAACTCGCGGGCCCGCGGGGGAGGGTAAACTGAAAGAAATAGAGTGATTAGCTACCAACTTGGGGGGAAAACGGGGGAAAAAATCTGTTGTCCATAGTTATGTCACCGCTGTTTTTCCTCGATCAAATTGTCCACTTTAGATGCAGTGGGGATGTGGCCTTGAAGCACACAGAAACCACATCACAGATTTGCCTTTTAAAAGGGAAAGGTGTTAAAAAAACATCCAATCATAACTAAAAAAAGGGTCACACCTTCTGGAAGCTTTTATCGAGTGCACTGAGAGCGTAAGTGCTTTTGGCAGAGAACAACTCTTTAAAAGTTTCTCCAAAGGTGAGCTCAGAAAGACAGGGATGATTGCCTTGAACATCAGGCCCATTCCCTAAACCAACTTTTACATTCAGCAAGATTAACTGAATGTAAATTCAAAAAAAAGATTAATTCAAAAGATTAACTGGTAAGTGTCGTTTTTTTGTTAATGCCGAAAGGTGACAGGCTTGATTGTGCAAACGCAGGCGGGAGGGGCGGGGGGAGGCGCGGGGGGCAGGTGCCATCAGGTTGGGTGAAACTTTTAATTCACTCACATCTCAGGTTTCACAAGATGGAGGAGTCAAATTCAGTCTGGTGTCTTCTTCTTTCCTGTTCTCAGACTTTCAAATTCACATGAATTCGGTGAGAACCGGAATACGAACATTTCAATGAATAGAAATGACGTACTGCAGGGTACAGAAGAGCAGGAGATTAACCCCAGACTTTAAAAAGGGGGAGACATGTAGGAAACGGTCTTTATGACAGGAATTATTCAAACGTTAGAAGGAGGCTTTGCCTGTTTCAGCAGTCGCTTCAAAACAAGAGAAGTGGGAATTAAAATGCAGTGGGCTTAGGAGCCAATGCCTTTAATCCTTGTGAGGGGCACATTTATGATTTATGATTTACAATGACAATTTGAAGCTCGGTTGACTTTGTATTCTGTGCAGGAAAGCGTTGGTGGTCGTAGACATAGCCGTAATGTCTCTGCTGCAGCAACAACCTTTGCTACTATTGTGTTTCGGTGTGTGTGCACAGATCATCTCTCCTGAAAGGGACTTAATGTGCATTTTTTTAATGAAAAAATCTCTAAATTCATGTCACGTTGCATATCACTGTGAATTATATACTGTACACGTCAAAATACCTCTTTACCATTGCAAAGATCATTTAAAATTCAAGATGTGATGCAGTTTGCACATGTGTAAAATACACTACATTAAGCTTTAGCTTGATCTATTCATTTGACTTGCTAAGGTCCTGCACGATATTGTATAAATCCACCACCAATAGTCTGTTGGTGGTGCATAATGTGTAGCAGATAAAACTGTTTACAAATGATGCTTTGCATCGTACTGCACGATGGCACAGTTAGGAATGTATACCTGCCGCTCTCTGCTCTTATTAAAACCTCTTATTAAAGCTTTACAACAACTGATAACTCTACAGTGCAATGGAGGGAAGGCTGGCACAAAACACACAAAGTAAAATGCAAGTTTTGTTTTGATAAGCATGAGCCACTTTTCTTTTTCAGTATTCGGTCCCTTGTTTGCTCTCTGTTATGTTCTACATTTACATATTTCTAGTGTTCAACTAGTCAGACCCATTTCTCTTTGCCTAGCATCTGTACAACCATGCTTCTCCTGCTTGTGATTATCAGCACTGACCTAAGTGTGTATTGCTCACACTTTCCATTCTTATTCCGGTGAGTGGAAGGCATTTAGGATTCCACTCGACTTCCTCCGGATTGACCTTTGTCCGTGGATTAATAGGCTTTACGCGGACAGCATTAATAAACATTTCCTTCGGCTCCTTCCCGGTTGTGAACGATTGCTCTGCATTTCAATGTGCACTCTCTCCGGCCTCACCTCCACGGAGATGGCATTTACAAACCGAACGCCTGCTTTTTTCAACTATCTTTTCCTGCCCTAATGTGTTTGTGAGTGTGCTCCCCTCCCCCTCTTCCTCTCTCTCCCTCTATCTATCTATCTATCTATCTATCTATCTCTCCCATTCTCTCTCTCTCTCCCTGTTGCCCTCTCTCTCTCTCTCTCTCTCTCTCTCTCTCTCTCTCTGTCTCTCTCTCTCTCTCTCTCTCTCTCTCTCATTCAATCTCTCCCTCCATTTCTCTCTCCTTTTCTCCCCAATCTCCTTTTCTCAATCTCTCTTTGTTTGCTGTCTCTGGCATTCCTGTCTGTCCATTTCTCTCTCTGTTTCTCTCTCCATTTTTCTCTCCTTTCTCCCCCCTCCCCCACTCACTCTCTGCTTCGCTCTGAGGAGAGAAGGAGGAGGACAGACTCATTACCTCTGTCCGACACATGGCCACACGTCCGGAGTGGAGCCAAACTCAAAGGAGAGCAAGCACTTGTTTTTTGCACACAACCAACGTGAATAGTGTTCACAAACTTCTCTGTGACAGATTCTTATGATTTATGCCTTAGGGTGATGTGCAATTTATGGACAACTTGATTTGCAGAAACAGTCACACTGTAGGTCTTTGTTGCTGAAATTGTATTGTATTGTATTGTACTGATTATTGTACAGCGAGGAAATGTTAAGAAGGTAGTACGTATTCCATATACAGTATATATACATATACACACTGTATATGCATGTATACAAATGAAATGTGCTTGCCAGGTGTCTGTCAGCATTCAAACAGGAAACAGTATGTCCTCATGGTGCTCACAAAATAGTTAATTGCCATCTTGCAGCCCCTGTCATGTTTCTATGGCAACCCAGTGCAAAGGTGCATAGGTGTGTCTTTGTGTATGTGTGTGTGTGTGTGTGTGTGTGTGTGTGTATGAAAGGAAGAGAGGGGAAAGCCATGTTAGGTGTAGACTGATGGGAACGTTAGGATTGATTGCTTCTGGCTTCAGCTTAAAGAAGACACTAAATGCTGGAATTTATTGGAAGAATGGTGTTGCATCCCTCCAGTAGAGTTCCAGACACTTGTAGAACATATGCCAAGGCTCATTGAAGTTGTTCTGGCAGCTCGTGGTGGCCCAGTGCCCTATTAAGACATTTTATGTTGGTGTCTCCACTATTTTGGAAGTTACCTGTGTACTATGTATGAATATTATATATAATATTTATACTGTTTTATGATGAATAATGATATATTGATATGTTCCGACACATGATCAAAGTTGTTGGACCGGAGACCAAATGAAGTCAGTGGCTCTTCCCCCTGAATCGTGACTGTGCCTGCACATAGAAACTGCGCTGTGGGTGCAGGACTACAAACGCTAAGGCCGACTGCCCCAATCGGGGGTGGTGATTGGCTGTCTGCCCCAGGGGGAGGCTGAGCCAGCACCAGCTCACCCTCGAAAGAAGCGCAACATCGATGCAATTATGTCCTGAAGATTTGAGTATTTGGGGAGTTTCCATTCTGATTGGATATGGCGCTCTGAGAACGCTGTGTGATTCTCTCTGCCAGTTCAACATAAAACATGGGGCCTCGGGTGGCGTAACGGTCAAAGCATTCGCTCGGAAGGCAGGTTGCCCACTGCAGCCGCGGTTTGAACAATGGACATTATGCATGGTTTAGCTGAGTGACTACGAGCACCGTTATCCAGTCAAAGGGGAAAGTGGCAATATTGAAACCTCCGTGGCCTAGAAGCACGGGACGTTTGGTCCCTAGGCCCAGGCCTTGCCGGCCGATGCGGCGATCCGGCCCTGGCCATGCCTCACTGAGACCCTGCTCAGTCTGGCCCGCACAAAACGGCCCGACTCATTACTGGAGCCAGTCAGCCGGTAATATGGCTCCAACCTTTTCTAATAGCTGAGAAAGCAGCAGCCCAGGCCATGCACCATGTAACAGTGAGTGCCCACATTAAAGGCACTTCCTGCGCTCTGGCTCTGGATCACTTCTCACTTTTTACATTTTTTGTTCTAATTTTGTTTCTAATTTCTCCTCCCAGTTTATTGATTGTCAAAGGTGCTCTTATTCCCCCCCACCCTCTGTGGTAATACAGAGTTACGTTGAGAGCGAGGTCATTCACTGTTGCGTAGTGAATTAACCTGTCTGACTCAACCTGTCTCTTTTGTGCTGGCCATGTATTTACACTGCTGAGATAAACTCCAGCCCTGATGAAAACAGCAACCCCATAGGCAGCTTTCTGGTGTGTGTGTGTGTGTGTGTGTGTGTGTGTGTGTGTGTGTGTGTGTGTGTGTGTGTGTGTGTGTGTGTGTGTGTGTGTGTGTGTGTGTGTGTGTGTGTGTGTGCGTGCGTGTGTGTGTGTGCGTGTGCGTGTGCGCGTGTGCATGTGTGTGTGTGCGTGTGCGTTTGTGTGTGTGTGTGCGTTTGTGTGAGTGTGTGTGTGTGTGTACATATATATATATATATATATGTGTGTGCGTGGTTCTGTGTGGCTCAGTAGGTGCTTGACAACACTTAGGTTGTGGGTTTGGTTCCCAGTGGGACCACATATAATGAAAAATGTATGCATTCACTACTGTAAGTTGATTTGGATAAATGGCATATATACATATATATATATATACACTACCGGTCAAAAGTTTTAGAACACCCCCATTTTCCAGTTATATATGTACTGATGTATTTACAGATAGATAGATAAATAATGAAGCTATAGGATGTACCACATGCATATAAATGGAATTGTGATTCATACGGTTGTGAGGTAATATTTATGTAATAATTGAGAATGTGCTTGAATGCCTGGGGCTTAATGTTTGAAGTCTCATTGGTGGTGCCAGCACTGCCATCGATTATCCAGCACATCCCACGCCCTCTGGTGACGATTCAAGCTTAAAAATGACCTTAATCCTTTACATCCAAACTTACCATTCGGCTAGAGTCCATTTCTACATTTCTAAGTGTGCTGTAATCAATGTATGAGCCTTAGAGGTTATTAACACGGGACTACAGCTGTGGGATTACAGTCGGATGATATTACACTAGAGCAGCACCCACTGCATTACAGCTCTGGAGAGATAGAACCCTTCATTAATATAGGACTCATAGGCTCAGGCATTTGGCCCCACTTGTGAGCACGTGTGTAACCTGCTGGATGGGTGTGTCTCTGCTCCTGGCTAGCCTGCAGTCCGTGGGTCTGGCCTTCTAATCGAGCGTACTGAATGATGAGTCATGACTAGTCCTGATGTGTCCTGGCTAGTCCGTGGTTCTGTGTGACTGAGTAGGTAGAGTAGGCGCTTGACAACGCTTCGGTTGTGGCTTCCGAAATATACTGAAAAATGTATGCATTCACTACTATAAGTTGCTTAGAGTATCTCCCTGCTGGAGATCTACAACCAGCGCTGCACTCGCAGGGCCACCAGCATCATAAGGGACCCTCACCACCCTTTCCATGGACTGTTTTCCCTCCTGCCATCGGGGAAAAGGTACAGGAGCCTCCGTGCCCGATCCCAAAGGATGCTGAACAGCTTCCTTCCACAGGCAGTCAGAATGGTGAACAGACTGTGCCCTCTCCCTCTGACATGCCCCCTCCCCCCCACCCTTACACACACACTACCTGCCTGACTGCACCGGATGTGACTGCACTACTCATTTTAAGACACTGCTGCTACTGAACTGAACCTGCACTTTACACTACATTTCACTACATTTTAATATACTGTGTAATTTTGCGTAATTTAATATACTGTGCTGCCACTGGGCAGCTGCTGCTCCATTGTTGTTTTTATGCAAACTGTTTTATGTTTTTATATTTTAGCCTATTTGTGATTGTTGTCTTTTACTGTAGTACTGCTGAGGGCTGGGGGAACGATATTTCGTTTTTTTTATGCACGCAAGTGTACAAAGACAACGACAAATAAAGAAATCTTTGAATCTTTGAATCTTTGCTTTGGATAAAAGTGTCTGCTAAATGGCATAAACGGCATTGCTGGCAGTGTAGTGTAATAGTTAGGGAGCTGGGCTTGTAATTTAGAGGTTGCTGGTTCAATTCCCAGGTGGGGCACTGCTGTTGTACCCTTGAGCAAAGTACTTAACCTGAATTGCTTCAGTAAAATATCCAGCTGTACAAATGGATTGCATGTAAGGAAAAATATAAACTGTGTGAGTCTGCTAAATGCCTAAACATTTTCTATCAACCGAAGTTCACCCATGTCACCCCTCTCCTCTCCTCTCTACACTGGCTCCCCATCGCAGCACGCATCAGATTCAAATCACTGGTGCTTGCTTTTCACGCGGATAGAGGTACTGCTCCCCCATACCTCCAGTCACTCATCACTCCCTACACCCCGCACAGACCCCTCCGCTCCGTCTCCTCTGGCAAACTGACTGTCCCATCCCTCCGGGCGCCCGGCAGCCGCTCCTCGCGGTCTCGCCTCTTCTCTGTCCTGACCCCTCGGTGGTGGAACGACCTTCCGCAATCGGTCAGGACCACAGAATCACATGCGATCTTCCGCAAGAGACTCAAAGCCCACCTTTTCAGACTCCACTACCACTGAATCCTGTACATCTACCCAATTGTCATCACCACTGCCTACTCACCATTCTTGTATATGTATCCCTGCCCATTAAAAGTTTTTTTACTAACCTTTTCCTTCCCCGTGTTACAGGTATGGCATGCAGCTGCCTACAACGATGTCTATTGCTGTATCTCTCGCGCGAACTATGATTATGCCTACCATGTATTAATGCACATCTTGTAAGTCGCTCTGGATAAGAGCATCTGCTAAATGCTTAAAATTAAAAAAAATGTAAATGCATATATTATTATTATTATTATAGTAGCATTCTGAGGCTCCTATTGCGGAGCTGTAATGAGAAGATAATGCAGCGAGGCTCTGTTATCGAGGGTAGTGCACTATACCCCGAAGCTAAAGGCTGTGTTCCACACTGGAAGTGTTCCCTGGGGCAGAATGCAGGACTCATGACTAAACGCTCTGCTGGAGGGGGCCACCTCATTTATTTTATTTATTTTATTTATTTTAGTTTCTGATTTTTTCACGTTTTTCTTCCAGTTTAGTGGCCAGTTATACCCTCTATTTATTTAGATTTGCCCTCCCCACATGAGTTCGCTGCTCGTCTCTACGAGGCAAGCTAATTCTCATCGTGCCAGCTCCCCCTCCCCCTGAGGCAGGTGGATCATCGCCGGCCTCAGTAGTCCATGAGCCAAGACCCGAAAATTCACCTACGGGGCTCATCTGGGTGGGCAAATTCTAGTTGTGTTTTTTGACTTACTATACATCTCTAGTTCAAAGTTTGGCATGATAACCATTGCGGACTGGTAGCTTAGTGGTAGTTATCATGCGTTGAATATGTGGACCCCTATATTGTCACACGCAAATTGTCGCAGCAAATATATCAACAACTTTTGAACCTTATATTGTACAGAGACCTATGAACCCACTTTTCTGCATAATTCAAGGATGGGGAATTGATTGGAATGGTTATTTTAATGATTCAAAACTTCCATATAAGCTTAAATGGCCTTTTATTGCAAGATTTTGCAAAAAAGCTCAACGAAAACAAAACGTCTAGTAAATATCCCCAATTTGTAAGTATGTGCTGAAAAACAACATGCTTCTAATGGCTATAGAAAACTGCCCAACATTCTAAGCTTTAATTTGAGTGGTAATATATGGTTGTAGCTCTAAAGATAAAGTCAGGAACGTCATTAACCCTTTGAGGAGTACGTTTTTTGAGAGTTCTAGTTCTAATTCATAGTGTTCTATTCTGGAATAGTCCATTTTGCATTGATAAGCCTTTATGATGTCATTAATTAGAATTCTAGATTGCATTTTAGAATGATCACACATTTGTGACTGTATGCCTCAAAGGGTTAAGGCTATGTCTATGATGCAGGTAAAAATTGGAGATAACTCTTACAGTCAGACAGACTGAGGTGTGAATTGGTGGATACTATAGTACCAGTCAGACAGACTGAGGTGGTGGTGTGTATTGATAGAGACCACACCAGGAACTTAAAGGAATAACAAAGATACAGTATATCACCCTTGTATTATGTTTCAATGTTTACCCAATGAATAGTGTTTCGGCCAAAAATAGCCGGTGCTATACAAGTCACCTCAAAATTGTATGATATATATATTTAACCTCCTCAAAAACTAATTATTTGAAATTATCATCATGTCACTGACTACCATTACAAACTTGACCAGATATTTCAGTTTTTTTGTCCATATAGGACAGGTTTCCCTTGATATTACACCACTCGTTTTTCATTACAAAGCACACAAAATGTACTAATTATTCATTAAACTGGCCATGATGGTCATAATGTGCTTTAAAAAAGAATTGCTGGCATGTTTTTAGTATCTTACACATGTAATGTTTGTCTTGCATTTAATGAGGGGCAGATTTGGCACAATAATATCCATTATGACCTGTAACTCACATAATATATATAATATAATATATGTCATTTAGCAGACGCTTTTATCCAAAGCGACTTACAGTAGTGAATGCATAGATTTTTCAGTATAGGTGGTCCCAGTGGGGATTGAACCCACAACCTAAGCGTTGCCAACGCCATGCTCTACCTACTGAGCCACATAGAACCACATCAACGGATTGACGGACTACAATGAATCAGAGGATGATTCATTGTAGTCCGAATTACACTATCGTCAACACCCCCATTTTCCAGTTTTTACAGAAATTTAAGCAGTTCAAGTCCAGTGAATAACCTGAAATGGTACAAAGGGCTTTGGTACCATTTTAGGTTATTCACTGACTTGAACTGCTTAAATGTCAATAAAAAATGGAAAAAGGGGGTGTTCTAAAACTTTTGACTGGTAGTGTATGTTCAACATTGTCCTCAGTTTCAGACACTTCCTCCTCTATTTCACTGTCATTATCATTGTCTAAGAGTACAGCGAGGCCTTCACTGGCTGTACATGAGTCTTCTGCTCATGTTCCTCTTCTGACAATTGCTTCTGAGTGATCGAGTGAGTAAATGGTGAGTGGGACCTTTTTTATATCAGTGTTGCCCCTCTCAGACAGCAACAGAGTGGATTCCCACAACTTACATCTGCATCTGTCTCATGTTATGTCTATGAGGCATTGGTAAGCTTTTTGAAGATAAAATATATTTATAAATATGCCTTTAGTTCAAATAAAAGTAAGAAGAAATATTTGCATCTATTTGGGATAGTCGTTATGCTTGTGGTGAGAACAGTGTGTGTGTGTGTGTGTGTGTGTGTGTGTGTGTGTGAGAGAGAGAGTGAGAGTGAGAGAAAAACAAACTGTCCCTCTTATTTATACTAGCTGCTACTTCATAAAGGCCTATTCTCCTTTGCGGCTAAAAATGGCCGAAACATAAAAATGGGGTGCAAAGTGCATATAGAAATAAACAAAAACATCAAGATGTCAATATTCTGTATAGAAGTTCATGACCCCAAATTAGGCAAAGTCACCTGGCCTCAAGGCTAAAACAAGTATGTTAACCAGCCTTTTTGTGATGATAAACACCTCAATTTGGGTCAAATCTGTCCGACACAATACAAGGGTATGAATATTTAATGAAATAATGGACCAATACAAACTAAGCAAACAAAATACATGTGCTTAGGGAGAGGGATCTTCCAGAACAATGGAGATTGGAGTCTTTGTTAGCGAGGGTCACAAGTGTGAGGGGTCCCTCCTTAAGATCAGTCCTCTGTTTCAGAGTCAGTCAAGTCTGCCGCTGTGATCATCATGCCAAGGCCCTCCTCTTGGGGTTGATTGTCACATGTTTGCAACTTGCACAGGTTTGTACATTTCAAGCCGCTGCTCATGCACTGGCATTCCAGGAGCTTGCATCTACGGCTGCAGTTGCAGGACAGCAGCTGCAGCACTGCCTCAGGGGCTGGAGATCCCCGCATCCATTCCACGGTGAGCTGGCCGTCGTCATTTCTGGCCCAGCCATGCTCGACTGGGCTTAGGATATGCAGATGTTCCTGAAGACTCGCATGGTGGCAGCTGGCTGACTCGAGCTCCCCACACTGTGTGCAGAAAAGCTGGTGGTGGGCTGTGTTGATGTCCTCTGTTGTCGTGGACACTGTGTACAGTTTGCATGTGAATGCTTGCAGCTTCTTGAATAGGTCCATGGATAGTTCCCCCGGACTGTCCCAGCTTGCGAAACACTTCTTGGAAATGCTCTGATCTCATGATGAGCTTCAAGGCTCTGAGCTTCCCACGACCTGCGAAGGCACTCAATGTGTCACATCCAGTGTATGCGTACATGCCAATCACAGCATTACAGACACAGTCTCCCAGGGCCTAGCGTAGCTTGGTGATGTCAAGATACCTTACCCGGTTCTTAGTTCCGCAGTTCTGGAACAAGGGACAGGAGATATTGGCATAGAACGCAAGGCAGAGCAACAACACATCGGTGTCATCAGCTGTTACTACAACAGCGCTGTAGCCTTCCTCTGCAGCATGAGCTGCATTCAAAATCATTCTAGTGTCAGCCTCTTCTTGGTTCGACTGTAGACTTGCAACCTCAGCCCATTGATCCTTGGTGATGTGCAAGCAGCTTTCCTCACTGGTGACGTAGAGCTGCTTGTCGTTCAGCCTGTCCCTCAGCTTGGGTGTTTTCCACTCGGCCACCAGGAACCTTATGAGGTTAGCCTTGTTAGCTGAACTGCTGAGAAACTTTCTCCATTGCTAGATCCGGTGACCTGGTGCAATGTTTCGGAACTGTATTCCTGTGGTGCACCCCCTGTTCGCTCTCTCTGCATTCTTGATCGAGTCCTCCTGATATACATCGAAGACCACATCGATTCTCTGGCTCCTGGCTCCTTCATGTAGGATTTGAGTCAGTGCTGAGGCTGCACGTTGAGAGAATGTCTGGTCGTTGCCCTTCATCTTCTGAACCAGACTCATCCCATCAATGATGGTAGCAGACGGCCCAGGGATGGTCTCTGCTGGTAAGACCTGCTTCTCCAGCTCCCTGGCCAGAACAGCTTTGTTTGTCTTTCTCAGTGTCCCATCTCCATTGGCGAGTGCCCATGGCAATGGCCCTAGTGAGTGGGAAAGGACATCACTCATCTGGAGATGGCAGCTCTCTGCCACCAGGACCATGTGGGCGAAGAGCTTCCTGTCAGCCTGCAGAATGACCTTGTTTGGGTTGCTTGCAGAAGGTTTCTTTCGTATATCTGAAAACATCTTCAGCCTCTTCTTCGTCATCTTATCATGGAACTGGGTCTTTGGTTTTCGTCTTCAAGCCGGTCCCGCTTGAATCCCTCGTATGCTTCCATGCCAATTTTGTGGGCATCAAGAACGTCCCTTGCTACATCTGGGGGGAAAGGTACCTGTCGAAATGCTGACAAACTCAATTTCATTGGGTCGAAAGGGTTTGTCCAGTCATCTTCAAGAAGCTTCACAATGGACTGTACATCTGCTTCATCCCTGGTGATTCTAGGCATCTGCAGGTCTGGGTGGCTGAAGTGGGACATTCCGCGTCCCACCATCCTTCTGAGCTGCTAAAGGTAGTTGCTGCGGTACCCAGAAGTCAGGTAGTACATACATCTCCACAGCAGCCTGTTTCAGGCTGAATCCCTTGTGCCTCCTGCTGTCTGGGTATCTCGGTTGACTGTTTCCTCAATGGTTTGATCCACAGGGATCCGGCCGTAGGGATTCTGGCTACCAAGCTGGACACTGAAGCCACCATGCATGAACTGCTGGTGCACCTCTGGGTGATCAATGGGCAGACGTGACATTGTGGCATAGTAGTGTGGCAGGAAGCGTGCATAATTCAGCTTGTCATAAGCTAATATTAGCTAGCATTAGCTGTTAATGTTTACGTTAACGTTACACATATATTATGCGGGAGTGGGAGAAAGCTCGCGCTACTGTTGATGTCCAGCGTGATGATGGAGACTCCGGGGCATCCACGGCACTGGCCGTGGTATAATTCATGCCCTGAAAGAGAAATCACAACTAAACCACGCCCGAAACGCAGACTGGCCAATCACAGCGCAGCATAGGACAGGCTCTGACAGAGGTCCGACAGTTTATGGCGGCACTCCGTTGACTCTGATGGAAAAGTTTGAGATTTTCTTCATTTTCGAGCTGGTTTTGTGGACTTTTAGCTAGTTATGGTTAAATGTTGTGCCTGGGGCACTTGTAACAGTGCCACTCGTTACCCGGAGAGGTTGGAAGGAGATATATGTTTTTTTCCTTTCCAAACCAAAATCAAATCCTGAAAAGTGTTAGCCAGCTAAGCTAACGTGGCTACGGTCTGGATATACAGCTCCAGGTTGCAACATTGGTGAAGTTAGACTAAATGTTAGCTTTGCTATTCGTGATCCAGCCAGCTTGCTAACGTTAAGATGTTACAGTCAAGCTCTAGAAAACCTCTAGTGGGTAACGTTACCTTGATGTCAAAATGTAATACTATTTTTTATGACTATTTCAGCACTTTGTCAATGGGAAGCCCAGTCCCGAGTACCCAAATCTTGTGGAGGACTGGGCTGACATACTGCTGATATTTTTTGCTTTACAGAGGTCCAGGGTATGGATAAGTCCGATGAGATGGGCGCAGAAACCTGTGGAGCTAACCAGAGTAATGTCGTTACAGCACACTATAGGCTACTAATGTTACGTTAGTTAGCTAATGCTAGCTAACTTACTACTGAATGTAACGTTATATAGGCCTACTGCTTTTGCTTTTTAATGATTGTAATAGTGAATAGAGACCTACCCAGCTTTACAGGAACAGTGTTGCTCCTTAATGTCATTGTCCTCTGTCTCAATCGCCAGGTGATGCGGTGGTTCACTTTTACTCTGTGATCTGTAGGCTTTCGCTTCTATCTTAATTTTTTTTACGTCATTTTGTTGCTGAGTCAGTGTGATATCTTGAATATAACCTTCAAATGCATATTGTAGACCCTTCTGTCTGCTTCTATCTGAAATCGCTTTTTCTATTTTCCAAAAATTGAACAATATTTCTCCAGGGAGTGCAATTAGCGACAGTGGGAGCACCATGCTGGCTCCGAAAGCTTGACGGACTTAGCAACAGTAACTAAGGGGGGCGTGGTTTAGCGAAGGGTCAATTCCCTCTGTAAAAACCTTTGACTAATATGTCAACAAAATGAAACAAGAATTTTGAATCTGGCTTGATCCAATGTTCAGATTTCTCTTCTGGAATGTTATGCAAATGAGGACATATTTAATTAGATAATGCCTCATTTGCATATTTAAACATACAATTTTAGAAAACTTGTAATACAATACATAATTGTCTTAATGTAAGTAATCAACTGGGGAAGTCTCATGGTGATATCTATTAGTTAATATTTTTACCCTATACCCCTATAGTGTCATGCACCCATAATAGGGGAAAATAACAAAATGTCCAATAAATATGAAAAGCTACTCCTGTGGAAAGGTTATCATATATTAATTTACTTATATTGACCCTATAAACAATTTAGTATAGGTAAGGTTTTGCCCACTCAGATGAGCCCGATATCTCGTCTGGCTCATGGACTACAGGGAATGAGCTTGACCTGGAGGACGGGCAGCAAGTTCGTGGGGGAGGGCGAATTGAGATAAATAGAGGGTATAATTGGCTACCAAATTGGGAGAAAACCAGGAAAAATCTGAACCAAAAATGCAAAAAATAAATAAATAAATAATGGTCGGTAAGGGTTTAGTGTTTACATTTACATTTACATTTTAAGCATTTAGCAGACGCTCTTATCCAGAGCGACTTACAAGATGTGCATTAATACAAGGTGAGAACAATCAAAGTTAGCGTACAAGATCAGTGCAGTAAAACGGCAAAAGACATCATTGTAGGCGTCTGCGTATCATACCTGTAACATTGGGAAAGAAAAGGTTAGTGGGTTTTTTTTTTTTTTTTTTTTGAACAAGTAAACAGTGGTGACGACAGATTGACTAGATGGACAGTGTTCAGTGGTAGTGGAGTCTGAAGACTGTTTAAACTGTAACAATCCAGTTTTCACACTGACCGTTAGATAGGGCTTAGGTGGACAGCGGGAGTCAAGGTTTTGGGCTGGATGTGGCTTTACCTTGATTTCGATCATTTTCCCAGAATACTCGTGGGTTCGCTCCAGGGCTCCACGTTGGCCTTTCAGAACACAACACGCGAGAAGAAACATGGAGCCCACTGGTTCACAAGGGCAGGAAGCTTCAACACAATCCATTGGCCACAGCCTTCAGAGGCTTAGAATAACACAAAGGAAGCTTGGTTTTGGGGCCTCAAAGCATTTGCCCGGAATGCAAGTTGCCTACTGCAGCCGCGCCGGGAGCCTTGATCGGGGGCGGGGGCGTTTGGCTATCCCACCAGGGGGAGGGGGGAGGGAGAGCCGGTACGAGCTCGCCAAAGAGCAGTAGGGCGACCTTGTAAACATAGTTGGCGGAGTTCCGTCTCAGAGGAGGCGAACATTGCCTCAAGGTATTAGCTTCTCCTGTGGAGGCGGGTGGCTAATTCGTGGGGGAGGGTAAATCGAAAGAAGTAGAGGGTATAATTGACTACCAAATTGGGAGAAAAACAGGAAAAAATGTGAAAAATGAATACCCGTGATTAGGGTTAGGCCTTTTTTTACAGATCTAGAGGGTTAGGGTTAGGGATAGGTGCAAGCTCCTTGACCCAAATTGGAGGCCGGAGAGACCTGACTCCTTAGTTTTATCCTGGATCTGTCTTGCAGGAACTCTTTACGGCGGAGTGCAAGTTCAAAGAGTCGGTGTTTGAAAACTACTACGTCATCTACTCGTCCATGTTGTACAGACAACAGGAGTCCGGTCGAGCCTGGTTCCTGGGCCTCAATAAGGAGGGCCAAGCCATGAAGGGGAACCGAGTGAAGAAAACAAAACCAGCTGCTCACTTCCTGCCCAAGCCATTAGAAGGTAAAGCACTTCCTGTTTCCACTCAACGCACTTCTTGTTTCACCCTGGGAGAACACCGTCTCACCCATAGATATAAATACGTAGACACCGCAATGGCTGCTGTTGTGTGTTGCAGTGATACATCTACACGTCCGCCATATTGGCGCGGGCAAGATCCGCATCTAAACAAACACGTGTATTGAGAGATGCAGACTTCCCCTGATAAAATCTACTGTAACTCGCTTAATTCTCACCCAATTTTCATTATTTGGCTTTCACAACTTGCTTTCACAGACCAGCAATTAGTAAAAACGCCATTTTAACTGTTATACATGAGTTGTCAAAATGTCAGAGCTGATTATGTTTTTAGTGTTTGAAGCTGCCAAGAAAGCAGTAGAGGGTGATTGTTATAAACTTATTAGGTTGCCAGGTTCTGCAGAAAATTGTTGAGGAAACTCAACAATTGTGAAATGCAAATCAAGGAACCTGCATGTTATGCAGAAATGTATCACGTTTATAACAAGCTAAATGTCATGAAAATTGGTTGAGAATTAGGCGAGTTACAGTAGATTTTATCAGGGGAAGTCTGCATCTCTCAATACACATGCGTTTGTTTAGACGCGGATCTTGATCTTTACACTTTTTGATTTGTGTGTATGATTTTTCTCAGAGGGGACAGTGATTTTGCCAGGAGTTGGATTTCTACACATCAGTCTTTTGAATTAAACATTTATCAAGTGATTAAAATAGGCATCACTAGTGTTAAAGCTTAAAGCATTCTGCACAACAGTCCGTAACACTTTATATGAAGTTGCACCTATACCTGTGTAGTTGTATCATAACTACTTTTGTAACAAGTGGCTATTACTAAGTAATTACAATGAAAGAAAATATGTCATCTCAACATTCTAAGACGAGGCAAAGAGATGGGACCGAAGGGCAGAGATGAAGCAAGAGGCAGATATTCAATAAACTGAAGATTTATTGTAACTGACGGACTAATGAAAACACGAGAACAAACTCGCAAACTGGGAGAAAATAAACACGAGTATAAATAATAAAACACTAACACAAACAAACATGAGTAGTACAACAAAAGCTCAATGGTACTACTGGACCACTGACGAGCAAACACAGGGGGAAAAACCATTGAAGACACAGAACAAACAAAACAGACCACTTAAATAAGGGCACGAAACAAGGCACAGGTGGAACCACTCAAGACGATGAAACAATTAGAGAATGACAATCATTGAACACTAAGAGTCCAATGCCGCCCCCTGGTGGCAAGCAGGAACTGTTACAGTACCCCCTCCTCTACGAACGGCTCCAGCCCTTCCTCTAGAAAGTACTGGAAGGCGACGGTGGCGGAAATAACGAATCAACCCTGGGTCAAGAATGTCCCGTGCCAGGACCCAGGAGCGCTCCTCAGGGCTGTAGCCCTCATATGAGCCCTCCCAGTCCACAAGATACTGGACACTCCTCTGCACCCGTCGGGAGTCCAGAATATGGCGGACAGTGTAACTGGCTGCCCATTGCCCATACGGGGTGGAGGAGGTGGACTGGTGGCTGGAGACAGAGGGTTGGTAGTCAGAGGCTTGAGACGGGAAACATGGAATGTCGGGTGGATCCACATGGACCGAGGCAACAGAAGGAGGTAGGCAACAGGATTGACCTTCCGCAACACCCTGAATGGACTAATGAAGCGAGGAGCCAACTTGCGAGATTCGACTCGAAGAGGGAGGTCTTGGATGGAGAGCCAAACCATCTGCCCTGGCTGGAACGGGCGAAGAGGTGTACATCAGTGATTAGACTGGAGCTGATGTCGGGTGGAGGCGTGCTGCATGGATGACCGTGCTTGCCTCCAGGTCTTACGACAGCAGGCAATGAAGACCTCCGCTGAAGGAACCCCCACCGCGGACTCTTGCTCTGGGAATAAGGGTAGTTGGTATCCAAGCTGGCACTCGAAAGGGGAAAGGCCCATGGAGGAACTCTGTAGGGTGTTGTGCACATACTCAGCCCAGATGAGGTACTTGCTGCAGATGGTAGGATTGGAGGAGGCAAGGCAGGGCAGAGTAGTCTCCAAGAACACCTCTGAACACCTCGCTCAGCGCAGCATACTCGGGAGGCACTTGACTGAGTTTGGAGGAAACAACCAGCTCAGAATAGGAGTGCTTGAGTTGACCAGGGTGGGTAGGGAAACATTTTGCTGAGCAATTAGGACCCCATTTGCTCAGTATGCCTGCCACCCAATCAATCTGGGGGTTGTGGCAGGCTAACCAGGGGTAGCCAAGGATAAGAGGGTGCTCAGGTGATTGAGAAGATAGAGCTGGATCATTTCCTCATGGTTACCCCCAATGCGCAGTCTAATTGGAGTTGTGCAGTAGTGGACACTGCCAGAGCCAAGAGGTCTGCCATCCAGAGCTGATACTTGGAGAGGCTGGTCGAGCTTGGTGTAGGGGACCCTCCAATGATGTGCTTAGTTGATGTCCAGGAAACAGGATTGACCTGGATTGGAGGATTGGAGGAGGCAAGGCAGGACAGAGTAGTCTTGGTTAACCCTTTCTGTTTGGCTATTGGACTGGGGGTGGAAACCAGATGAGAGGCTGACGGAGGCATTGATCAGGGCACAAAAAGCTTTCCAGAACCGGGAGATGAATTGAGGACTGTGGTCTAATACAACGTCCTGGGGAAGACTATGGAGGCAGAAGACATGCTTAACCATGAGCTCTGCAGTTTCTCGTGCTGTAGGTAGTTTGGCTAGGGCAGCACTTGGAGAAACGATCGACAATGATGAAGATGGCTGTGAAACCGTTGGATGAGGGCAGACCATTGACAAAATCCACAGAGAGGTGAGAATATGGGCATGTGGGTATGGGAAATGGGTGAAGTAGGCCAAGGGGACGCCGCCTGGATGTCTTGCTTTGGGCACAGGTGGTACAGGCTTACACAAAGGATCGCACATCCTTATCCATGGTAGGCCTCCAGAATCTTTGTCTCAAAAACTCTAGCATCCTGGTGGTCCCTGGATGCCCTGTCAACTGAGAGGAGTGCCCCCAAAGCAGAACCTGGGACCGGGCTGAGCTGGGAACGAACAGGTGGACAGGAGGTCCATTCCCTGGGTCGGGCTCTTGGTGTTGCGCCGTCCTCACCATGGCCTCAATTCCCCAACTTACTGGTGCCACAACCCGGGAACTCGGAATGATGGGTTCCTGGGTCTCGCCCCGCTCAGAAGCTTCAAATCGATGTGAGAGAGCATCAGGCTTTAGATTCTCGGAACCCGGGTGATATGACAGGGTGAAGGTGAAGCGGTTGAAAAAGAGGGCCCACCAGGTCTGCCGAGAATTGAGGTGATTGGCATCCTGAATGTAGTTCTTGTCGGTCCAAACCACAAAAGGCTGTTCAGCCCCCTCAAGCCAGTGTCTCCGCCCCTCAAGAGCCAGCTTCACGGCCAAGAGTTCCCGGTTGCCGATGTTATAGTTTACATTTACATTTTAACATTTTAAGCATTTAGCAGATGCTCTTATCCAGAGCGACTTACAAGATGTGCATTTATACATGGTATGATCAATCATTGTTTGCGCAAGAGATCAGTGCAGTAATACAGCAATAGACATCATTGTGTTTCTCTCAGCAGGGGAAAGACGACGGGAGAAGAAGGCACAAGGTGAAGCTTTTGGTCCCGAATGGCTCGCTAGGACAAGATGGCTCCTACTTTGACATCAGAGGTGTCCACCTCCACAATAAAGGGCAAAGAGGGATCAGGGTGGCATCTCTGCTTGAGGTCCTGGAATCCCCTCCCCGCCTCCGGAGTCCAGCACAGGGCAGTGAGAGGCGCAGCAAGGGAACTGAAGTTGCGGATGAACCGCCAGTAGAAGTTAGCAGAGCCAAGGAACCGTTGGACCTGCTTGACAGAGGTGGGCTGAAGCCAATCCATGATAGCATGGGTCTTGCAGGGATCCATCTGGACATAGCCCCGAGCAATAATATAACCCAAGAAGGACAGTCTGGAGACGTGGAACTCACAGGCTTCACGAAGAGGTGGTTCTGGAGAAGCCGCTGTAGCACCTGCCTGACATGCAGGACAGATCTTGTGGAGAGCTTAACGAGGATGTCGTCCAGGTAGACAAAGACAAAATGGTTGAGCAGGTCCCAGAGAGCATCATTGAACAGAGCCTGGAACACAGCGGGAGCGTTAGTGAGACCGAAAGGCATAACAAAGTACTCATAGTGGCCGTTAGGGGTGTTGAAGGTGGTCTTCCACTTGTCTCCCTCTCGGTTGCGGACCAGGTTGTAGGCGTTGCGTAGGCGTTCGGCGAGTGAATCTCGAATGTACTCTTCCATGGTGGCAGTCTCAGGGGCAGAGAGAGAGAGAGTACAGTCTCCCACGAGGAGGGCTGGTACCGGGCAGGAGGTCTATGGCACAGTCATAGGGGCGGTGAGGAGGTGGTAGTGATTTAGCTTCTCAGGATTCTCCCATCTCCTAATGAGCTATAGCCTTTCCCAACAGCTCTGGACAGACCGGAAGTGACCGGAAACCCCACAATAAAAGCAGCACCTCTCGCATTCTCCAGTCACACTCCTGCTGGGAGAGGCGGGTCCTGCCCAACTGCATGGGCTCCTCACTTGTGGCAGCTGGGAGACTTAGGGTGACCTGGGACAGCTTGGGACGGCTTGAGGTGGCAGGGGTAGGTGGGAGAGGATCTGGGGCTGGTGTTGGAAACCTCTGTTCTCTGCGCCTCTGCCTTAGCCGGTTGTCAATTCATACGGCCAGAGTGATAAGGGACTCCAGGTTGTCCTCAAGTTCTCGGGATGCCAGCTCATCCTTAATGGCCTCTGATAGCCCATGGTGGATGGTGGAGATGAGGGCTTCGCTATTCCACACGCTCTCAATGGCAAGCGTTCCGAACTCAATGGCATATTCTGCCACACTGTGAGAGCCCTGGTGAAGGTTAAGGAGCCTCTTGCCACCTCCCGGCCACTCACAGGATGTAGACAGACAGCTGTAGTCCAGGCCAGGGCCTTATCTGAGAGCAGGGTGATGATGTAGGTCACCCTGGAATGGTCTGTCGGGAACGTAGAGGGCTGGAGCTCAAAAATCAGGAAGCACTGGGTCAGGAACCCCCGACACTTGCCTGGATGGCTATCGTACCTCTCGGGAGCTGGCAAGCGTGGCTCCCTGGCGCCGGAGCTAATGGCAGCTGGAGAAGTAGGAGGGGCAGGGTTGTGTGGTGGCTGTGGGGGTTGGAGCCGCTGGATCGCCATGGTCAGGGACTGCAGAACCTCAGAGATGTTCCGCAACAGTTGTTGATGTGCCCCTACCAAGGCGCCTTGGTTAGCTAGAGCTGTGCAAAAATGCTCTGCCGGATCCATAGTTTGACTCTGTCTTGCTGAGACGAGGCAAAGAGATGGGACCCAAGTTCAGAGACGAAGCAGGAGGCAGATGTAGAATAAACTGAAGATTTATTGTAACTGACGGACTAAAGAAAGAACTCCCAAACTGGGAGAATATAAACACGAGTAGAAATACTACAAGGTTTATCACAAACACTGGATTTCAAGCAATCATGGGGGTGTTGCTTTTTACGTCTCTGAAAACTATAGCAGTGAACTTTGTGATATCCAAACGAATTCTGAAACCCTCGTCCTAAAACCAAATCTGACTCCAATGCACACTGTGTCGTTTATAGTCTCCTACAAACCCCCTGATGTATCATCTCAATTGTACATAAATTAGTTATCCGATATACTATCTTCAGTTCAAACAAAAGAATATCTTATTATTGGTGACTTTAACCTCAACTGGCCTGAAGAGGTCGCTAAACCTCTGAAAGAACTATCATTGAAATCGCACTTAACCCAATTAATAAAGGAACCAGCATGGATTAGTAAAGTAAAATCCTCTATATCTGATATTCACCAATCAAACAAACAAATATAACAGTTCTGGAGTAATTCAAGTTGATATCTCTGATTATTTCCTAATTTATACCATCAGAAAAATTAAAAGGCCAGACAAACAAGCAAAAAGCGACTCATACAGTGTTCTAGAATACCAAGAAATAGAACCTATTAATGAAATGATAATGGACATGTAACAGAACTGGACTTGTTTCACATGTATAATTAAGAACACCATTATCTCTTGTTACATATTTCTTACATTGTAATTACTTAGTAATAACTGCTTGTTACCAAAGTAGTAAGTACACAGGTATATGTCCAACTTCATGTCAGACTAATGTATTTCATTATGTCACTTATTTTATTTTTTGGGGTGCTGTTGGAAGTACATTACATTACATTACAGGCATTTGGCAGACGCTCCTATCCCCCCCACACACACACACACACACACACACACACAGACACACATCACAAGTGCACACACTCACAGACGCACACACACGCAAAATCTAATTGAAACTCAAGCAAACACACTGTAAACCCCTTCGCAACACTGGAAACAGAGACATGCTTGTGCCGTGTAATACACGAGAAGAGTCTGGTGGTGGTGGTATCCCTACATGCACTGCACCAAACATGACATGCTGTACATGAGCGTTTCTCACGTCTGCACACGAAACATGCTTATTTACAGTCACGCCATGACACACAGCCCGCCACAATGTGACTTACGGTCATCTTCCCCCAGACACGTCAGTAGGAATGATCTGCAGATCTGTAATTTGCCATTGTGAACGGAGAGATAAGACGTGTGTGGCCGTGCGGCGGTGAGATGCCCGACTGGTTTATAGTGAGATTCAGTTTATCACCAGCCAAAGGGCCATGCTGCAGGTGTGCAGGTGTGCAGGTATACAAGTGTGCAGGTATACAAGTGTGCAGGTATACAGGTGTGCAGGTATAGAGGTGTGCAGGTGTGTGCAGGTATACAAGGTGTGCAGGTGTGTGCAGGTATACAGTGTATACAGGTGTGCAGGTATACAGGTGTGCAGGTGTGCAGGTATACAGGTGTGCAGGTATACAGGTGTGCAGGTATACAGGTGTGCAGGTATACAGGTGCAGGTGTGCAGGTATACAAGGTGTATACAGGTACAGGTGTGCAGGTATACAGGTGTGCAGGTATACAGGTGTGCAGGTATACAGGTGCAGGTATACAGGTGTGCAGGTATACAGGTGCAGGTGGTGTGCAGGTATACAAGTGTGCAGGTATACAGGTGTGCAGGTATACAGGTGTGCAGGTATACAGGTGTGCAGGTATACAGGTGTGCAGGTATACAGGTGTGCAGGTGTGCAGGTATACAGGTGTGCAGGTATACAGGTGTGCAGGTATACAGGTGTGCAGGTATACAGGTGTGCAGGTATACAGGTGTGCAGGTATACAGGTGTGCAGGTATACAGGTGTGCAGGTATACAGGTGTGCAGGTATACAGGTGTGCAGGTGTGGAGGTGTGCAGGTATACAGGTGTGCAGGTATACAGGTGTGCAGGTATACAGGTGTGTGCAGGTGGTGCAGGTATACAGGTGTGCAGGTATACAGGTGTGCAGGTATACAGGTGTGCAGGTATACAAGTGTGCAGGTATACAAGTGTGCAGGTATACAGGTGTGCAGGTATACAAGTGTGCAGGTATACAGGTGTGTGCAGGTGTACAGGTGTGCAGGTACAGGTGTGCAGGTATACAAGTGTGCAGGTATACAGGTGTGCAGGTGTGCAGGCATACAGGTGTGTGTGTGCAGGTATACAGGTGTGCAGGTATACAGGTGTGCAGGTGTGCAGGTATACAGGTGTGCAGGTGTGTGCAGGTATACAGGTGTGCAGGTATACAGGTGTGCAGGTATACAGGTGTGCAGGTATACAAGTGTGCAGGTATACAGGTGTGCAGGTATACAGGTGTGCAGGTGTGCAGGTACAGGTGTGCAGGTATACAGGTGTGCAGGTGTGCAGGTATACAGGTGTGCAGGTATACAAGTGTGCAGGTATACAGGTGTGCAGGTATACAGGTGTGCAGGTGTGCAGGTATACAAGTGTGCAGGTATACAGGTGTGCAGGTGTGCAGGTGTACAGGTGTGCAGGTATACAGGTGTGCAGGTATACAGGTGTGCAGGTATACAGGTGTGCAGGTATACAGGTGTGTGCAGGTATACAGGTGTGCAGGTATACAAGTGTGCAGGTATACAAGTGTGCAGGTATACAGGTGTGCAGGTATACAAGTGTGCAGGTATACAGGTGTGCAGGTATACAGGTGTGCAGGTGTGCAGGTATACAGGTGTGCAGGTATACAGGTGTGCAGGTATACAGGTGTGCAGGTATACAGGTGTGCAGGTATACAGGTGTGCAGGTATACAGGTGTGCAGGTATACAGGTGTGCAGGTATAGAGGTGTGCAGGTATACAGGTGTGCAGGTATACAGGTGTGCAGGTATACAGGTATGTCTGGCACCCTGTTATGAGGGAGGGCTGGCCTATTCTGCACTGTTACCATGGGAGCAGCGCTGCAGTAAGCAATAGAAGAGTGGGGTCTCGGGGTAGGGGGCCGCTGAATGTCAGTACATGCTCCTGGGTCTAACGCCCTCCCCATGTTTCTCCCAGTTGCCATGTACAGAGAGCCGTCGTTGCATGACGTGGGAGAAAGCGCCCCCAAGGCCGGAGCGCCTCCCAGTAAAAGCACAAGCGAGCCTGCGGTGATGAACGGAGGAAAGCCAGTCAGCAAGGCCACCAAGACCGCCACATAGCGACGCCCACCGAGCCACGCACCACACTGCAGCCCTCTCTCTCTCACTCCCTCTCTCTCTCTCCTCTCTCTCTCACTCTCTCTTGTCTCTCTCTCCTCTCTCTCTCTGTCTCTCTTTCTCACTCTCTCCTGTCTCTCTCTCTCTCTCTCTCTGTCTCTCTCTATTTCTCTGTCTCTCTCTCTATTTCTCTCTCACTCTCCTGTCTCTCTCTCTCACACACTCTCTGTCTCTTTCTCTCTCGTCTGTGGATCAGGTTTCAGGCAACTCTCTCTCTCTCTCTCTCTCTCTGTCTCTCTGTCCTCCGCCGTCCCTTTCTGGTCGGCCGTGTTATTGTCGCGGGCGGGGGGGCGGAGAGGGGGCCCTGAAAAAAGTTCCGCCCCAACACCAAAAAAACAACCCCCCCCCTCAAGGAGGAGACGACTGGACAGCTCAGCTGGACTCTGACCACGGGACGCCCGGACGGATATGGAATGCCTTTTTCAATCTTTTCTGTAACTGAGACAATCCTTGACAATGACGCGCTCCCCAGACAACCCCCGGTACCTTGCCTGCTGATGGTTACCAGCATAATCCAGTCCCGTTTTCTACAGCAACAGTACACCAGCGATGTTCTGGCTCGATACTGTACAGATGTACTGAAGTTGGATTGTCTGTCATCCTCTAGTTTTTTACGAGTAGGTCCCCCTCCTCTCCTCCTCTCTGTCTTTCTAACCTGTCTCTGCTTATTCTTTCTCTTTCTCAGATACTTGAGAAACGTTTTTCTTTTTTTTCTTTCTTTGGCAGGGTCTGTGTGTAATTTTTTGAAATAAAAAAGAGACAGGTGGCGCACACACAGACACGCACACGCACTGACACACCGCTGCAGCCCGGTCGCAGTGACGACCGCCAACCTCCATCTCAGGCCGTTCAGTGTCAGGCTCTTCATCTCCTGATAAAAACATGCTTTGAAGGCTGGAAAATTGCTCCTGAGATCGACGCAAACAAAAGCGTGATTTGCCCCCCTGCAAGGAGGCTCTCACGAGGGCGCTACGCATATCACAGTCCCATTCCACTGGGGGCGACGTTTTGCCTCGCCCCGTATAAATAGGTACCTGAATATATAACTTTATTTCACTCTTAATTGTAGCGCGTGGGCTCTTGGAATGTCTATAGGCCTTGTAGGCCTCTGGTCCGAGCCCCCGTCCTCTCATCCTCACACGCGCACTCCTCTGGACAAGCAGCTCTCAAAAAAACATGAGGGGAAAAGCCCAAAGGTCTGAATGTGAGTAGGTGATTGGCCGTTCACACGGGCGAAGAGAGCGTCGTGGTTCCCCTGCAGCAGCAGCAGCAATGCTTACATTATAACGTTTTCACTGTACAGAAAAAAGCCCTTTTTAAATGGCTAGACATGATGAGATATATGGAGAGGATATGTGCTTTCTCTTCCTCCTAGCTCAGCATGCAGAGTCCAGTCCAGTGCAGCTGGAGTCCAGTCCAGCTCATTTAGTCTCCGATGAGAGCTCCAACCCGGTGCGCACAAACACGGGCCTCCGATAGCGCAGCGGTCTAACACACCTGTTCACCAGCGTGAGCTGCCTATCATGGTCGTGGTTCGAAACCCGACTCTGCCAGACCGGCCTTGGTGGGGAGCCCCAGGGGGAAGGGGGAGCCGCCATGAGCTCATTGAGAGGTGCGTAAAGGCATCTCCAGAACGTGGGTGAGTGAATACAGTCTCAATTCTCAATTCTTCTGTCTACCCTCGGAGAATTAGCTTGCCTCGTAGAGACGGGTGGCGAGTTCGTGAGGGGAGGGCAAATCAAAATAAGTACAGGGTGTAATTGGCCACTAAATTGGGTGAAAAAACTGAAAAAATCTGAAACAAAAAAAATGTAAGAAACACGTGCCCAGTCGCCACGGCTCACATCCGGCTCACATCCCCCCAGAAACACAAACATCGCACTACGCTTTTCAGTAGGCTTACGGAAATCAACCGTTACATCACGGTTAAACAAATCGTGTCCGCGACGACAAAAAAGAAAAAAACTTTGAAAAATGCCAATGATAAAGATTGCAAGGTGAATAAATTAAATATACTTAGGGTTTGTTTGCACTGTTACCAGGGTTTTTTTTGCAGTCTGGTAAAATAGAGAATATAATATTTTGGCCTTCTGTTCATCTCTTGGAGGATTCACATCGATGCTGTTTGGGATTGTCTGTTCCCAGTAGACTTCCATAACTACACACGTGCATGATTTTGCTTAAATTATCTAAACATCAAAAATATGAGAAAGGTTAAGAGAGGAATAACATTCTTTGGCCATAGCTATAGGCTGATGTTTCATTCTGAATTAATAACATATTAATCTAGAGTGTTAACTCTTTAACACCCACCAGAAATATATTTAACTTTTAACTTTGTTAGTCGTTATCGAAACATGCTTTTTTCCCCAAAAAATGTATCAAGGATTATCTCAATCCGATTCATCTCAAACGCTTCATATAAAACTGTTCTTCTTTTGACAATAGTTTCATAATAGTTGTATTAAATAAGAGTTATAAAGTATGTCATAAGGTAGACCAAGGCTGCTAAATAGTTTAAGACATTTATTTGAGTATTTATTATTTCCTGAACTTCTCGGAATAATAAGTTAGTTTGTTGCTAGGAGACTTTGAAGCACATTAGTTAGTTAGATATTTGTCTGTACAAAGCTACATACATGCTCGTATACAGTGCAGCAATATATATATATATATATATATGTATATATATATATATATGTGTATATATATATATATATATATAACATTAAATTCGAATTAGGGCTGGTGTCCCACATGTACATGGAAGGAATTGATCATTTGAAACAGTGAACTCTTCATGCTGGGCTACACTCGCCCTGCTGACCACTGGACTGCTTAAATGAAGCTGAATTTATTTTTGTATATGACTGGTGTGTAAGTGCACACCTCTTTCTCTCTCTCTCCTCCTCTCTCTTTCTCTCTCTCTCTCCTCTTTCTCTCTCCTTCCCTCTCCTTCTCACTCTGTCTCTCTCTCTCCTCTCTCTCTCTTTCTCTCTCCTTCTCTTCCTCTCTCCCTTTCTCTCTCCTCCTCTCTCTTTCTCTTCCTCTCTCCCTTTCTCCCTTTCTCTCCCTATCCTTCTCACTCTCTCTCTCTCCCTCTCCCACCCTCTCTTTCTGTCTCTCTCGCCAGTTGTTTTTATTTTCTGTTGTTTTGGGTTTTTGTCCTATACGGGTAATCTGTGCTGGTGTTTGCTCTGTTGAACGTTTGTCTTTGAGCGACTCCTTTTCCTTTCTCTCCTGATGCTTACCTGTACTTTTTTGTTCCAAACTTTTAAGTTGTTAAGTTATCTCATCTGTTGCATGGGAAGAGGATGACATCGAAGAACTGCATGTGGTTAGGGTATGTGTATCAAGGACATGTTGGTATGTACTGCTAACTGTACATACATATATGCAAAGAGTTTGTCTGCACTGTACAGTTTCTGTTTATCCGTTGTCTACACAGATACAACATATTGAATAAAATATTTATACAAAGGTGTACTGTAATGTCGGTAACAGACTTTAATGCAATATTTAATGTGCAGTATATTACTGCACCAGTCATTTGAGGGGGTTCAATTAACAGGAAGGTCGGCTGGTAGTAAACAAAAGCATGAAATGGCCAAGGTAGAATGTTCAGCCCTCTAGTTTTTTGTATTTGTCCTCGGAGTCAAGCCAGTTTCTCCCGTACAGGGATGCCTTTCACGTTTCTTGGCGAGCCCGTGCCAGCTCACCCGGGTTTCCAACCAACGGCTCTCTAGTTACGAGTTTGTTTATGACTAAAAATGAGTAAAAACGGGCCTCAGTACGGCCTTGGATAGCGTAGCGGTCTAACGCACTCGCATTGACTGGTGCTTTGTGAGTGTGAGCTGCCTATTGCCGTCGCGGTTCAAAACCCGACTGCGCCAGACCGGCCCTGGACATTTGTCTGTCCGCCCCAGGGGAAGGGGGGAGGGTGAGCCGTCTCGGAGGAGGTGGAGATCACCGCTCCCAGGGAATTAGGAATGAGATTATTATTAAAAGGCTCGATTGAACAGTGTACACCTTTGCCCTTCAGATTTCTCATTCATTTAGAGATTTATAATAGATTACAGTACGAGATTTATAATAGATTACAGTACGAGATTTATAATAGATTACAGTACGAGATTTATAATAGATTACAGTACGAGATTTATAATAGATTACAGTACGAGATTTATAATAGATTACAGTACGAGATTTATAATAGATTACAGTACGAGATTTATAATAGATTACAGTACGAGATTTATAATAGATTACAGTACGAGATTTATAATAGATTACAGTACGAGATTTATAATAGATTACAGTACGAGATTTATAATAGATTACAGTACGAGATATGTGTTCTGCACCGTTTCCATGCAAAGGTTGCATTTGTTTTATTGTCATTAAAAAGAAATAGAAAAAAAGCTCATATATTACACCTGACACGACTGCAGGGCGTAACGCAGGTCACTTTTCACCGCTGGCCAAATACTCACATGGAGATCCAGTACATTACACCACCAACATCATAACAATAATAACCTTAACAATAAAACATCTTTGTTTTTTTTACGTTCATTGTTTGGATTTTGTCCATGTACCTGCATCTTACTGTGTGTAGCTTTCCAAGAATATGTAAGCATTCCTATATAAACAATTTTCATACATATAGTTGTATTGGAAACATATAGAGCTACAAGGTACTCTGTCTACAAAGAAAAAGAAAATCTGCTTTTTTTTTTTTTTTTTTTTTTTTTGCTTTCATGGTTTGTTTTACTTGCCATACAACAATATAGTTTTAATAAAGATACATTTGTAACCAGTAAAAAAAAAAAAAAAAAAATGCTGTTCTGATACAAGTGATTATGCAGACATGTGAATGAAAGAATGATATCCGAGTTTGGAGTGCTTTTTCTTTTCCCCGTCCACGTCCTCGTCCTGCTGTGGCCGTCTCTGTCCCTCTGTCCTCCCTGTGTCCCATTGCCTCTTTATTTGAAAGTCTTAAGCGCGTGTCTTCCGGGGTGCTAGTATTCCGCCCCCAGCCAGATCTCACACGCGTTCCCGGTCCAGCCTTCCCAGCAGTCACAGTTGCCACAGTTACACATCCCGTTTCCTGGGGGGGGGAGACGAGAGAGGCATCCATCACCCTGACCCTGTTACAGTCAGTCACACTTCACCCTCCCCTCCCACAGACCTGTTAACTCCCAGAATGCGCCACTCACAGGGTGTCCAGACCTTCTAACTCCCAGCATGCGCCACTCACAGCCCTCCCCATCCACAATGATGAAATACTTAGCGCTTAGAAAGTGCCGTAGCCAGAGTCACTCTTCGAGCCGCCAGGGGGGCTGGCAGTGCAGAAGACATACGCGAGCGCTGAAGACGGAGCTCTCTTCCAGTACGGATCAGCCGAGCCGCAATCCATATCAAATACTCTCATTGTGGCACGTGAGGTTTTGGGAGGCAAAACGACAGGCTGGTTAGAATGCGTGTGCACGCATGTTTATCTGTGTACGGTTTGCTAACTTAATTATCAGAGGCAAAATACAAAAACGGATAAATCGATGTTAATAAAAAGGTGCAGATGAAAAGTCAATGGGCCCAGTCATACTAAAATGGTGGATGCAACAGCCCTTTTTAGTTGTACTACTGCTAAAAAGTCTCTGTAAGTCTACATTTGTGTGCTCTCTGAAAGAAAAGCCATTTCAGAATGTGAAAGCAGGTGTTTTCATTCCTTTACGTCGATGACGTCATATGAGAATGATGACATCATCCCCGGGGCCTTCTTCTTCTCTGTTTGTAAAGAGGGGCCACTTCCCACAGGAACGTTCATCTCTGGCAGGCACGTTATCGCAGAATTTTAAATATCGACTAACGTTGTCCGCTGACGCAAAAATCAGAGGATACAGAAAAAAAAATCGAGAAAAAATATCATACAGCTTCTAGAGCTTTTTTTTCCACACAATTCAAGATGGCGTTGTAGAAGGAGGTAATATATCCATTCCTTCCTCACCCTTCACCATATTCTGAGAAATAGAAATGGCAACAGTGTTAAAGGTAAGGAACCATATATACAGTATATATATATATACACAGTACCAGTCAAAAGTTTGAGTATACCTGCTCATAATTGACAATGTTTTACACCATATAAGTTTCTGTAAATTCTTGAAAATGACAAAAACACATATAACAATAAACATAAGGAACATCAAAGCAATGTTCAAAAATTTTAATTGAAAATGTAATCTTGGATTCCTCAAAATAGCCACCCTTTGCCGTGATAACAGCCTCACAAACACGGGCCATTCGGTTAATACGTTTCAGCAGGAAATGACCCGACATGTCTTCCCAGCTCTCCTGCAGCAATTCCCAGAGACACTTGTGGGTTGCTGTGCTTTGCCTCTTCTGTCCAGTGCGTCCCATGCAAGTTCTATGGGATTGAGGTCTGGGCACTGGGCAGGCCAGGTCATTAGTTTGAGTTGTCCTTCACGTTCCTCCTTCACCAGATACTTCTTGCACAACTTCAAGGTGTGTTTCAGGTCGTTATCTTGCTGTAGAATGAAGGAGTGCCCGATTAGCCGTAATCCAGATGGAAGGTGTACTCAAACGTTTGACTGGTACTGTACATTGATGTGGGGATTCTGAAGCCCAGCTCCCTTTAAGGCAGTGCTCAGCTTGGTGGCACAGAGACAGTGGTGTGTGTCGTCACCAGATTCAGGCGCGGCATGTCTCTTCTGCTGGTGGCAGATCTGCAGAAGAGCCAGCATTATTTTTAAACTTGTTCCTGCCGTGAGGGGCCCGGCACTTAGCCTCACCAACGTGGTCACGCCGTGGGGGGCGAGTAGGTAACAGACTGCTGGATTACATTTTTTAAAATCGAATGCTTCTAAAATGCAAAAAAAGTTTTACATGGAGTTACACTACATTACATTGACTCAATAAGGTACTGAAAGAAATTTGTCTCATCAATTTAGTAGAACAAGAGAGACTGCTGTATGGGAGGGGAAAAAGTCACACACTCACACTCTCACACATACAAATTGGGAGAAAAATTAGGAGAAAAATCGAAAAAAATCGGAAACAAACAAAAAAATCATAATAAAATCAGGGCAATCCCGTGCATTTCAACAAAACGTAATGAAAAAACAACAACTGAATGTCAAGGTGGAAGGGCAGGTGCATTTTGATTTGAAGTGGGAAGACACGGAATGGGAATAAGAGACGCATTCCAGCAGTGCAAGGTAGCGATAGCCGTGCCCTTGAGTAAGGTATTTCATGTGAATTGTTTCAATAAGCCTTCAACTGCATAAACGAATCATATTAACAAGTATGCTATGTACACCGCACTGGGTAAACAGCGCCTGCCAAGCAAAAGGACCATCCAGAACAGTGCACTCCAGTTCCAGTCCACAGCGGCCCTGGTGCTGAGCTAGGAACCTCCCACTGGTGTGACACAGGATTTCAGGGTACATTCTCTAAATCCACCAGTTTCACTGAGCAAAGAGGTCACATTACAGCCTTTTCGGTGCGTGAAATTCAGCACCAACCATTCCTAATACTTCTCATTTTCCGCATCACTCATCAATTGACAGACGAGAAATTGGTTTGGAGAATCCATGTAGTTCCTGAATGCAAAATATTTATTTACCAGCTTCGCTGACAAATGTTTGCTTTATCTAAAAAGGGTTGGGTGCACCTTTACGAGGTTACCAAAAAGGTTCGGAAAGTAATTGATGTATTTGTATTTGCTGACTGTCTAGCTGTCCACTTGAGGAATCTTAAAGACGATTTGAAATGTGCTTTAATAGTCCTTGTTCATATGATAATTATGGCATATGACCTAATCATTAATATGCTAACGAGTGACATTTATAATACATATTTGTTAATCACCCTTGTTTGCTGTTTTTTTTTTGGTTTGCATTGAATGATTGAACTACATGCTGGGCATATATTATATGTGTTATATAGTAAGTTTCAGCAAATTCTAATTTGAGATAAATACTTAATTTAAAGGGAAACTCCAGTATAAAACAGTGTGTGTGTGTGTGTGTGTGTGTGTGTGTGTGTGTGTGCGTGCGTGCGTGCGTGCGTGTGTGTGTGTTTCTCAAAGTTTATCTCAAAGTCAGGGAACTCTATTGTGGGGGCCTTCGATGGCTTCCCGTTTCACTGGGGTATAAAAATGAGGTAACACGCATATGTGAAATCCATTTGTCATCCGTCACCATGGGGACAAGAACTCTCAGAAGAAATAGGACAAAGGGCTGTTTAACCTTCACCAGTCAGGAGATAAATGACGGAGATAAGTCACAAGCAAATAAATAAATTAATAAAATGATACTGGAATGATGAACTCCAGAATGTAGCAAGACAATGATCCCTCAAAATCAACCAACAAATAGTTAATTGATCACGAAATGACTGTTGCAATGGCCATCCCAGTGTGCAGACTTGCACCCAATCGAAAATTGGTGAGCTTGACTTGAAGAGGGCAGTCCACAAGTGTGGACCGGAGGATCTGTAGGATCTTGAAAGATTCTGTAAGCTTAATATAAAAAAAGGTTTGTGCATTACGCCTACAAAATATCGGCCAAGACATCGGCAATCAGTGGACTCGGACAAAAAAAACTATAATCAATAAATAAATGAGACATCAGCCGGGCTCTATCAAAGATCCCCCAATATGTTCACCGATCTCATAAAACACTTTAGAAGATGATGACTCACTAGTGTTATCCTTGTGAGTGAAGGGTGCACAAAGTACTAAAAACAGGGGTGTGAATAGTTATAAAGACATATCTTTTTCTCTAAGCAATCGTTGTAGTATAAAATAAATACTGTTTGTATGTGAGAGAGAGCTGTCGTGTGTGTATTTGCTTGCGTATTTTGGTTATGTGTGCGTGCGTGTGAGTGTGCATGTGTGCATGCCTGTGTGTGCGTGTGTGAGAGAGAGCTCTCGTGCGTGCGTGCGTGTGTGTGTGCGTGTGTGTGCGTGTGCATGGTCCCCTTACCTGTGCAGATGAGGTTATCATGCTGGTCACACTCCCTGTCATCACATTCACAGAACTCTCCGGAAATGTACCACTCCTGGGGGGAGCAGATGCACTTCCCACAGTGACAGGATCCTGGCAGGGAAGACGACGCCCATATTCGTCATCAACACACAAATTGAGTCTTAAACAAAATGTGCACCTTTTTAATCTGTGACAGCAAACAATCAAATCAATTTTTTAAATAAATCTTGCCTCTTTTCCCCCTTCCTCTATAACATGACGTGAATGCATGTGTGTAAGTAATCATAAGAATCAATCAAACCTTTATTTTATATTTTCTCCCAATTTGGTATCCAATTGTGCCCTATTTCTAATTCAACTGCCCCTTCCCTCGTACTACGAGCTCGCCGCTGCAACCCTGGGACAAAGGCACCGAACCACCTCCTCTGAGACGGAACTCGCCAAGCTGTCGACCGTAACTCCGATACACACAGAGACACTTTGCATGCGGTGAGCTCCTGCCGGCTTCCCTCCACCCCTCCCTCTGGGGCAGACAGCCAATCGCCGCTAGAGCCGGGCTGGTGCAGCCGGGGATCGAACCCCAGCCACAGTGGGAAACTTGCACTTCAGGCGAGTGCCTTTACCGTTACGCCACCCATTAATCTGTAACTTCTGCAAGATTAAACAAAGATTAATGACCTCTCACATTAAGTTTCAGCTGACTTTCCAGAGGCTTGGGGGCCTCCAATAGCATAGCGGCTGGTCACCTCCCTGACCATGGCCCTTCTTGCCCGGTTACTGAGTTTGGCCGGACGGCCAGCTCTAAGAAGAGTTGTGGTGGTTCCAAACTTATTCCATTTCACAATGATGGAGCCCACTGTTCTCCTGGGTGCTTTCAATGCTTTAGCAATGTTTTTATACCCTTCCCCAGATCTATGCCTCAACACAATTCTGTCTCTGAGGTCTATGGAGAGTTCCTAGGACTTCATGGCTTGGTTTTTACTCTGGCATGCACTGTGAACTGTGGGACCTTATATAGACAGGTGTGTGCCTTTCCAAATCATGTCCAATCAATTGAATTTACCACAGGTGGACTCCAATGAAGTTCTAGAAACATCTCAAGGATGATCAGTGGAAACAGGATGCACCTGAGCTCAATTTTGAGTGTCATAGCAAACGGCGTGAATACTTATGTACATGTGATATTTTCGTTTTTTATTTTTAATACATTTGCAAAAATGTCTAAAAAACTTTTTTCACTTTGTCATTATGGGGTATTGTGTGTAGAATTCTGAGGGAAAAAAATGAATTTAATCCATTTTGGAATAAGGCTGTAACAGAACAAAATGTGGAAAAAGTGAAGCGCTGTGAATACTTTCCGGATGCACTGTATATATATTTAAATTTTTTTACCATTTTAATACATATTTACGATCAAGCTCATTTGTTATTTTGCTTATTTTTCACACAATGTTTCCATAGTTTTTTTGTCCTTGTTTTTTTTTCTCAGGAATTCACAGCTGTGCCCCCACCACCCGCTGAAACACTGGGCACCTGCCATATGCAGCTGAGGCTCAACAAATCCTGTTCAATTGAAATCCTTGCTTTCTGTGCTTTGTACCTTTGAATAAAACATTTGACTCATTACTTCTACAAAGTGGTAAGCAAGTTAATAATATAATATAACATATGCCATTTAGCAGACGCTATAATTTTAGTGAATGCATACATTTTTCAGTATATGTGGCCCCAATGGGAATCAAACCACAACCTAAGCGCTGTCAGTGCCATGCTCTGCCTACTGAGCCACACAGAACCACGCTCTACCTACTGAGCCACACAGAACCACGCTCTACCTACTGAGACACACAGAACCACACTCTACCTACTGAGACACACAGAACCACGCTCTACCTACTGAGACACACAGAACCACACTCTACCTACTGAGCCACACAGAACCACGCTCTACCTACTGAGACACACAGAACCACGCTCTACCTACTGAGCCACACAGAACCACGCTCTACCTACTGAGACACACAGAACCACACTCTACCTACTGAGCCACACAGAACCACGCTCTACCTACTGAGACACACAGAACCACGCTCTACCTACTGAGCCACACAGAACCACGCTCTACCTACTGAGACACACAGAACCACGCTCTACCTACTGAGACACACAGAACCACGCTCTACCTACTGAGCCACACAGAACCACGCTCTGCCTACTGAGCCACACAGAACCACGCTCTACCTACTGAGCCACACAGAACCACACTCTACCTACTGAGACACACAGAACCACACTCTACCTACTGAGACACACAGAACCACGCTCTACCTACTGAGACACACAGAACCACGCTCTACCTACTGAGCCACACAGAACCACGCTCTACCTACTGAGCCACACAGAACCACGCTCTACCTACTGAGACACACAGAACCACGCTCTACCTACTGAGACACACAGAACCACACTCTACCTACTGAGCCACACAGAACCACGCTCTACCTACTGAGACACACAGAACCACGCTCTACCTACTGAGCCACACAGAACCACGCTCTACCTACTGAGACACACAGAACCACACTCTACCTACTGAGACACACAGAACCACGCTCTACCTACTGAGCCACACAGAACCACGCTCTACCTACTGAGCCACACGGAACCACGCTCTACCTACTGAGACACACAGAACCACGCTCTACCTACTGAGCCACACAGAACCACACTCTACCTACTGAGACACACAGAACCACGCTCTACCTACTGAGACACACAGAACCATGCTCTACCTACTGAGTCACACAGAACCACTCTTGCAATGAGAAATGCAACTTACTTAATTTCATTATTTGAGGTTTGAGGACAAAGCGTATGATTGTCAAATTGAGCCTGGCTCAACGTGGTTGTGATTCAGTACGTGTTGAGTGTCTTGGTTATAATTTTTGTAAGCGCAGGTGCAGAGGAATTACATATATACAAAATAGCATATCTTTATATTATCATGTCACAAAGCGCCTGTTCATATCAAAGTGCAGTTACCAACATCCTTCAGCCATTAATTTACAGGCCTACAGACCAAACAGAATGCACTCATACACCGAGCTGTCTGAGGGTCCTCTTGGATTATTAGGATTTTTTTAAGAGGGAGGAGGAGGAGGGGGGAAGGGGGGGTGGTTGGCAATTTTTTAAATGTGCAATGTGCACAGACCGTTACTAAAAGGATTCCCCTTTTTTCGGTGAGTCCTTCTTTTCTGAGAGAAAAAGAAAAGTGACAGCCTTGCAGCCTCCGTTCCCCCTGTTTGTCAAGGGCAGGCAGAGGACGGTGGAGGAACCGTGCAGACAGACGGATGGTGTCCATCTTGTGTTCAAGGCCGCCCGGAGGGGAAGGCACCACCAGTCAACCCCATGCTACGCTAAGGGCTGTGAAGTGACACTTCCACTTGACATAGATTTTTCCGGGGCGCCGTGACAACGGGAGATTGTCCTGTACCTTGCTGTTTTTTTCATTTTTATATTTTTTATATTTGTTTCCTGATTTTTTCCTGATTTTCTCCCAATTTAGTGGGCAATTGCACCCTCTATTTACCCTCCCCCACTCGTCTCTACGGGGAAACCTAATTCTCTGAGCGCAGCGAACACCGCTTCCTTCGAGACGGAATTCGCCCCCACCCACGTTCTGGAGACTCCCTTACGTGCTTCACGGCGGACCCGAGCCGCTGCCTATTACAACCGCGGGTGGAAACCTGAGTGTACCAGAGCGGCCCTGGCCGAGAGCCCCAATCGGGGGAGGCGTTCGGCTCTTCTGAGAAGAGGTTCTGTGCGGTCCTGAAGACATTGAGACCATAGAATTGGGGTAGACTAGGCATGCAAACACTGTGGCCTTCTGGGAAGAAGAGGCTGTTGTACAGTGGACAGACTTCCTCATAATTAATAATTACATATGTAATACAGCAGGCCGCTTTCAGGCCGCAGGGGGCGGGGGCAGGGCTGGTTGTCTTCGTTACCGTACCTTTCCCCGAGCACATGACCCCGTCCGCCGTCTCGCAGAGACTCCTGCTCTGCTCCTCGGTCATGTCACAGACACGGGGGAACTGGCACAGCTTCCCAAACCATCCGTCCCCACAGATACAGCGGCCACACGAACAGAAACCATGTTCTGGAGGAGAGAGAGAGAGAGAGAGAGAGAGAGAGAGAGGGGAGAGAGGGAGGGGAGAGAGGGAGGGGATAGAGGGAGGGAGAGAGAGAGAGAGGGAGAGGGAGAGAGGGAGAGAGGGAGAGAGAGAGAGACAGAGAGAGAGAGAGAGAGAGAGAGGGGACAGAGAGAGAGAAAGAGAGAGAGAGAGAGAGAGAGAGAGAGAGAGAGAGAGGGATAGAGAGAGAGCAGCACTGTTATTTCCTTCACACACTTAAAAAAAAATATATATATATACATTTGTTTAAGACTTTTTTCCAGTTTTTTCCCAATTTAGTGGCCAATTATAGCCTCTATTTATTTCGATTTGCCCTCCCCCACATGAACTCGCCACTCGTTTCGACGAGGCAAGCTAATTCTCCGAGGGCAGCGAGCTCGTCTTCCTTCGAGACAGAATTCACCCACCCAGGTTCTGGAGACTCCCTTACGTGCTTCTCAGCTAAATTTGTGCCGGCTCACCCTCCCCCCTCCCCCTGGGGCGGACAGCCAAACGCCGCCCCCGATCGTCTGGTATAGTTGGGTTTCGAACCGCGACCGTGATAGGCAGCTCACACTTGTAAAGGACCAGCCAATACGGGTGCATACACACTCCTTTTTAAAGCACGTTTCGGTTTAGGACAAAAAACGGCAGAGAGAGGAGGGCTGATTCAGGCGAACGTGCGCTGAAAACAAACTGTCCCTGGAATAGTGTATCTGAAAGGCTTTCATCAAGCGTTGGGGGGGGACGGGGACGAGCGAGCTTCAAAATCCGATCCTGTAGCACCTTCCTCAGAGCACAGCGCCACAGATGCGGTCCTCTCAACCCCCCCTCCATCAAAGCTACGCTTCATCCAATGAGAAGCTCACTGCAGTTTACATCACGCCGTGGCTATTATGCCACCTCTTGGATTTAACACAGCTAATCTCCTTCTGTAGATCTAATGTTCAAGTTAACTACCATGCATAAGACAATGAAACGGTTCGTGTGTAGGCTGGCAGTGTAGTGTAATGGTTAGGGAGCTGGGCTTGTAACTCAGAGGTTGCAGGTTCGATTCCCAGGTGGGGCACTGCTGTTGTACCGTTGAGCTAAAGGTACTTAACCTGAATTGCTTCAGTAAAATATCCAGCTGTATAAATGGATTGAATGTAAAGAAATGTAAATGTTTCCAGATCGTTTTGTCGCTCAACTCAATATATAGTTGAGCGACAAAACGATCTGGAAATCACAAAGACAGCACTGCGAACTCAATCACGGCTCGTTTGGTTTCATTTTAGCAGGAATGGCGTTTATCAGTTTTTGTGTATGAACTCTTTATATACATACAAATATAAAATACACAAATATAAATACACACACCTACACTACTGGTCAAAGGTTTTAGAACACCCCCATTTTCCACTTTTTACTGAAATTTAAGCAGTTCAAGTCCAGTGAATAATCTGAAATGGCACAAAGGTAAGCGGTAAACTGCCAGAGGTAAAAAAAAAAAAAAAGTTTAGGTTACCAAAAACTGAAAAATTATGTCCATTTCAGAGTTATAAAAAAGGCCCTTTTCAGGGAACCTACTGGGTTAATGTGGGTTAACAGTCACTCGACGGCATACAAAAACCCCTGCATGATGAACCGAAGACTTCAAATTTAGATTCTTCAGTCCATAAGACCTTCTTCCAGTCTTCAGTAGTCCACTGGCGGTGCTTCATGGCCCAGGCAAGCCTCTTTTTCTTATTTTGCCATGTTAGCAATGGCTTTCTTACTGCCACTCAACCTGTCAAACCTGCAGCTCGAAGTCTTCTCTTCACAGTTGAAACTGAGACTTCCTTACTTCGACCAGTATTAAGCTGTGCTTGAAGCTGTTGTCCTGTGAGCCGCCTATCACACAAGCTGTTGACTCTCAGAAACTTGTCTTTGGATCTGCCAGACCTCTTCCTGTCAAAGTTTCCTCCAGTTTCCAAGTGCCTTTTGATGGTGTAGGAAACTACTCATTGCCAAATAATGTACAATATTTTTCAATTTTTGGTAACCTAAACTTTTTTTTAAAACCTACCGCTTACCGTTGTACCATTTCAGGTTATTCACTGGACTCGAACTGCTTACATTTCAGTAAAAACTTGAAAATGGGGGTGTTCTAAAACTTTTGGCCGGGACTGTATATACATCCATTTATGCCAGTTCACAGTAATGAACTAACTTTATGTGTTGGAATAAAAGAGCCCGTCATGGCGGCCTACATTTGTTACTCAACATTAAGCACACAACGGTTAGATGTAATCTGGGGTCTGTTACATTACATTATAAAAGGAATGTTGAGGCAGTTTTTTAAATGGATCAAACTATCATCCTTAACAGAGTTGTTAAAACTCCTCCGTAAGCCAAGAGATAACTGCAAAAAAAAAGAAGAAGGAATCTGTCATCCGAATTAAAATCAGAATATGGGGCCTTGGCTAGCGTAACTGATCCGCCTCCTCTGAGACGGAACTTGCCCACCCACTTTCTAGAGACACCCTCCTGGGGCGGACAGACAATTTCCGCCCCCGATCAGGGGCTCCCGGCCAAAGCCAGACTGGTTTTGAACCACGGCTGCAGTGGGTAACTTGCATTCTGGGTGAATGCTTAGACCGTTACGCTAACCGAGGCCCGGCCACAGGGTTCTACAGCAGAGCAAGCACTGATAGAGCGCTGTTCAATTTCCATGACAACACCACCTTATTTCACTCATTATTCATCTCCTTGGTCCAGGTGTAGAGTTCATTAGTGAAATCAGGTGTAGTGTGTGTTTGGAGGAAATACCTTGAGACACTGCGGCCCTCGAGGCCTGGAATTATAATAGTCCTGGGGCCATATGTACAAACATTCCCCTGGTGTACGTAGAACAGGGTCCCTATGTACAAAGATTCTAAGAGTAGGAGTGCTGATTTAGGATCAGGTTTCCCCTGTCCATTTCCTACCCATATCCATTATGAGCTAAAAGGCTAAACTGATCCTAGATCAGCACTCCTGCTCTTAGAATCTTTGTACATAGGGACCCTGTTCTACGTACACCAGGGGAATGTCTGTGAGGAACTAATGCACCTATTTCAGGTAAGATAAAAAAGGATTACTTTTATTTTCCTTTCCATCTCGCATTTTCCGCCATACAGACTTAAAATGTTTTGTTTGTTTATGCATGCTTTGCTAAAAAAAGCTGACGTTGGCAGTCCTGTGTGGATGGGAACATTTACGTGAGCTGAAAAGGTAATGAGATGTGATTTTTTAAAGGCTTTTGGTGTGCTCTTTTCTGGAACCGGGACACGTCAGAATCTGTAAGAGCGTTTGTGAGGAAATAGACCGCACACAGTCACTTTGTGGAAGGTGCTTTTTCCTCAAAGGTCTTTTCAAGATGAAAGATGGGGGGGAGGAGGGGGGCCACCGCCAAGGAGTGCAACAATAAGTGAAGCCAGAAAATGTCAAACTATAAACGTGCCACGTGGTACACCCAGAGTAAAAAAATAAATAATAATAATTGTTCTCTTTCACTGAAAATGAAAACTTTGAAATAACGTCTAAGCATACAAAAAGCACCAATTTGGGGGAGAAGTCATTTAAACAGGCAATTCAAAATGGCTTGAATGCGCCCGTTTGACAGGGCAGATCAATCTGAGATGTTTATGGACAGGCTTTATGCAGTTGGCACGCATAAAAGCCCTTTGGAAATATATGCATCTTTTTTTGTACATTAGGAAGGACTGGCTTGCCAAGGAAAAGGAAACTGCATGAAATATTAATATTGTTTTATTTACGGTAGATTTAACTGGTTGCTTGCTTGGGGGCAGAACATCCTAAACATTAATGAAGTCTTAAATCAGAAGCCCCCCCTCCCCGTGCTTTCTTAAAGTTGTGGATGGAGTAAAAAAAAAAACGTTTTTTTGGATGACTTCCTGTGACTTTTTGGATGACTTCCTGAGACTTCCTGGATGACTTATTTTTACAGTCAATAAAAGGAGTCCACATTGTGAGATAATGAGACCGGTAAAATACACGGGGGGAGGAAGTAATGGTGTTTAAAGGAAGGCACTCAACGCCCAGTCATACTGGAGGCACAGCTGCACTCAAGACTAGGGGAGTAGTCCATTAAAAGCACACGCAAGAACACACACAATCCTCCAGCTTTCTGTATAATGCATAGGCATAACGTACCCCCGCACCCCCAATATTCAGAACAGTCATATCTGTCACCCACAATCATTTGTAGATATAAAACATTCCCTTTCGTTATGTCCCCCCCCCCCCAATATTTAATATGTGGTTACGCTCCTTGGTGTATAAAAACCACTGTTGTAACGCATGGTTATTTGAGTTACTGTCACCTTCCTGTCAGCTTGAACCAGTCTGGCCATTGTCCTCTGACCTCTCTCATTAACAAGGCGTTTTCACCCACAGGACTGCCGCTGTTTTTCACACCATTCTCTGTAAAGTCTACAGCAGGAGTGGGCAAGGAGGGCCATATCCATTTCTGGATTTCATGCCAACTTCTGCTCTTAATTATTTAATTAGCCCAATCATTTCGTGATCTGACATTGTAGCAACATTTCTTGATAAGCCCATGAATGACAGCTGAAGACTGTACTCGCCCAACTATATTGTGTTCCCGTATGAAACATGTTATTGTGGTCTAATCTACAAGTGAACCAGCATTAGCGTATCCAACTAATTATTGAATTGAGCCACAGGGGTAATTGGTATAAACAAAAACCTGCACACACACCGGCCCTCCAGGACCAGAATTGCCCCCCCTGCTCTAGAGACTGTTGTGCGCGAGATCTGTGATCCGTCTGGCAATCACTCCACAGTCAAAGCCACTTAGATCACATTTCTTCCCCATTCAGATTTTTGGTCTGAACAACAACTGAACCTCTTGACCATGTCTGCATGCTTTTATGCATTGAGTTGCTGCCACATGATTGGCTGATTAGATAATTGCATTAACGAGCAGGTGTACAGGTGTACCTAATAAAGTGGCCACTGAGTGTACACTACCGGTCAAAAGTTTTAGAACACCCCCCAAACTTTTTTTTTCAACCTCTGGCAGTTTACCACTTACCTTTGTACCATTTCAGGTTATTCACTGGACTTGAACTGCTTACATTTCAGTAAAAACTGAAAAAATTGGGGTGTTCTAAAACTTTTGACCGGTAGTGTATATTATGATATCATTATTAGGTAGGGCCCAGGCTTTCCAGGGTCTGAGTGGTTAGGGCATAGAGGTCGAGATAGTTTTTTTATTTTTTATTTTTTTGTTTCAGATTTTTTCCCCCGTTTTTCTCCCAATTTAGTGGCCAATTACACCCTCTATTTTTTTCGATTTACCCTCGCCCACAAACTCGCCGCCCACCCCCACGGGATGAGCTAACACCTCGGGGCAATGATCCGCCTCCTTCAAGACTGGACTCGCCCAACTATATTTTACCACTCGTGCAAGCTCGTGCCGGCTCTCCCTCCCCCCTCCCTCTGGGGCGGACAGCCAATTGCCGCCCCCTAGTGGCACTCCCAATCGGGTCTGGACTGACGCGGTCGGGTTTCGAACCGTGGCCGCAGTGGGCGGCTTACCGGTACAGCACCCGGGAGGCCCCCGAGGTCGAGATTATTACCGGGCAGTGAGCGAAGGGGAAACCTTCAACGTGCCTTCCTCCTGGTGGTCATGGCGATGGAGGGGCACATGCACATGCTCACTGAGAATACCCCACGCTGAGCCCTCCTCACGCTCTCCGCATTAAGCATTGCAGCAAGCCGGCGTCGAGCAAAACACACGAAACAAACAGGTTTTATATCGTCCCCTTAATTGAGAAGAGCTTCTGAAATGTTGGTAGCGCCTGTCATCAGCTCCTCTTCCCTGCGTGAAACCACAGGAATGCTGTCACCCCCCCGATCACTCTTTGATCTCAGGAGAGACTTTCTTTCAGCGGTGCAAAACAAACTCAAACTCACCTGAAACAACAACACAAATAAACAGAATGGCAGAATTAGGTTTCCCTTTTCTCCGGGACATTGTGTTATTCTTTTTAGTCAAAAAACAGAACAATGAGAGAATGAGCCTTCCAAGATCTGCATCAATTCTCAAAATCCTAAAATCCTACAGCTAGCAGCTCATCAGAAATATGAAAAATAGGGTCTGGGACCCAGGAAACAGGCTCCGTTACTTGTGGAGGATGCATCTGATTACGATGTGCAATACTCTATATCCTCCAATACTCCAATTATCTATCATTATGTACTATCTATATCTATACAGTGCCCTCCAGAATTATTGGCACCCTTGGTGAAGATGAGCAAAAAAAGTCTTTTTTTTTAATAAGGATTTTTAAAGGGTATTCAATTAAAGGGTAGATTTATCTCATATTTTGAGTGTAAGATCAAGCTGATGAACAACAGACATTTTTTCATAGCCTTTTTCGCTCATCTTTACCAAGGGTGCCAATAATTCTGAAGGGCACTGTATGTATCTGTATGTATCTAGTATCTACTGTATATATGAATTACAATTCAAATATGTATGGTAGTATTTGCAAATACATTTAAATACTCTTTCATTGGATGAGAAAATAAGATCTTATGGGATCGATTATTTATTGGAACCTAAATGCAGAAAGACATTGGTCAAATAGATATACATTTTTTTTAAATGACGAGAACAGGCCCAACACTGCTCGTCCATTCCTACCACTAATCTGCTCACAATGCTTAGTTTACCCAAAGGCTAGAGTGTCTAACACTGGATCGAGCCTGGCCTTGAATACCCCTAGTGTCTCAGCCTCCACTACATGTCCAGGCAAGCTATTCCACGCATTGATCACTCTCTGTGTGAAAAAATATTTCCTAGTGTCCGTGTGAAATTTACCCTTTGTCAGTTTCCATTTATGCCCCCTCGTTCTGCTAACCGAACTCAACTTGAATAATTTCCTGAAATTCACTTTGTTAATTCCTTTAATACATTTAAAAGCCTCAATCAAATCTCCCCTAAGTCTCCTTTTACTAAGCTTGAACAGTCCAAGCATCTCTAGCCTTTCCTCATAACACTTGTCTTGTATGCCTGGAATCAGTCTGGTTGCCCGTCTTTGGACCTTTTCCAGCGCATCTATATCTTTTTTTGTAATGCGGTCCCCAGAACTGCACACAATATTCCAAGTGTGGCCTAACAAGGGCATTGTATAGGGTGCGTATGATCTCCTTCGATTTGTACTCAATACTCTTTGAATCGACTCAGCTGAAAATCCAAATCCAAATGCATTTTGTTCAGATTAAACAAAAACACTGCGTTTTATTCAGTGACCTTTGACCTTTGACCCCAGTCGTATAGCTTAGATGATGAGCGGATGGTGTGTCAATGAAGAATGGTCATTTGACAGTAAGCTGGAAGTTGTGAAGTGGATTGCGTTTATGCGGATCGGTTGGCTCCCTTGCTGTGGTAGCGGGTAACAACTGGCTAGTTTGGGGGGCCTCGGATAGCGTAGCAGTCTAATGCACTCGCATTGACTTGTATTGACTGGTGCTTTGCGAGTATGAGCTGCCTATTGCGGTCGCGGTTCAAACCCGACTGCGTCAGACCGGCTCTGGCCGGGAGCCCCGATCGGGGGCGGCAATTGGCTGTCCGCCCCAGGGGAAGGGGGGAGGATGAGCCAGCATGAACTCGCCGAGAAGCGCGAAGGGTGTCTCCAGAAAGTAGGTGGGCGAGTTCCTTCTTGGAGGCGGATCATCGCTAGCCTCGGAGTATAGCTTGCCCCATAGTGATGGACAGCAAGTTCGTGGGGAAGGGTTAATCGAAATAAATAGAGAAAATCTGAAACAAAATGGATGAATTTTTTAAAATGCTCATTGCACTAGATGCCTGTTCCTAAGGAAGCGTTTACTCATGAGAAAGCAGTGAGTCACTTTAAAGCGCATGGAAAATTACGCCAATTGTGCATTGCTGCAGGCAGTCGACAAAATATGTAAATTAGAGTGGAAAGTGTGACATTTCATTGGCATGGCATGGGGGAATCCCCCACAATTCGCTTTTTAGTCGATCCCGGTGGAAAAGCGCTCATGTCACTCGAAGCTCGTCTTTCCCTTCACCTTTCTCTCCTTCGCTCCTGTAGGAGGTAAGTGGGCCCGCTTTCTGTGTTTCTCTGAACCTAGGTCTCAAATGATTTCATCTGTTGTTACGCTTTTTCTTTCTTTTTTTTCCCCCCTCAAGAATCGTATTGGATTAATGAATGGCCCCTGAATTGGTGACTGGTTAGTGACTGTGTTTTATTTATTTATTACTTTTTTAATTTGTTTCCACATTTTTCTCCCATTTTGAGAAATATTTCAGGGCTACTTCTGATCCACCTTGCCTCAACGACAATGGATTGAAACAGATTTTATTGTTGGGGGTGGGGGGGGTGGAAGCGAGGCGGCATGTTTTTATGAACCACCCACCCAGGGCCAGACTGGAACAGCCGGGTTTCGAACCGTGGCTGCAGTGGGCAACTTGCATTCCGGGCGAATGCTTTGACTGTTATGCCACCTGAGGCCCCAATGTGTATGTGTTTTGTGCATAGTGATCCTTTTTCTATCTTCCTGCGACTGAAAACAATTTGTAGGCTAGTTAGTTCCATCTCCACACATAAGGTCACATTCTGTGACTCTTCTCGTCCTTAATCAACTCCAAAAGACATTCTCTTTCTCCTGGCTCCACCTCTGTTTCGTTTTCATTTAGACACCGTAATGGATGTGTAGCCTATCTGGTCTAGCAATGTTCCCATCGGTGTCCAGTCTGCCACCTCATTTCTACAGCAACAGACACATCTGACTGCAGCAGTGTAATGTGTAGATTCACTCTGGCATTAAGGAGGTCATGTCAAGGTCAATCCACACCTTTTTTGTTGATTATTCAAATAAGTGTTGCGAGGGGTAAAGAAATAAGAGCACCATTGAGCGTAAACGTCCCGAGTGAGCGAGCTTATTGTTGTGTTAAAATGTTTTTTGCATTTCTCTTGTCAAAGCAATTTTGCCTCCGATGCGATGTTTGAGTGAGTTTTAGTTTTGATGGGAAAATCCTTTGTGTTCCATGCAGCTTATTAGCACTGTGGGAGAGCCAGCACAGGGTGCTCTGTCCTACGTCTGTACAGCCAGTGCTGACTGAGAGTGTTTGTGTGTGTGTGTGCGCATGAGATTCTGCCTGTTGTGTGAATGTTACTGAATACATGTGTATGTATATGCTTGTTGTTGACTGTGCATGTGTATATATATATATATAAAATCCAAATCCCCTGTAGCTCTGACTGATTTCCACACCTTCCCCCCATCCTCTCCCTCACCTAACCCTCCCATCTCGCTACCTAAACCTCTCACCCCTCTGTCCTCCTTCTCACCCTTCCCTGACTCGGACATCCTTCAACTTGTTCACTCCCACCGTCCCACCACCTGCCCTCTCGATCCCATTCCTTCTCCCCTCTTCCAGTCCATTGCTATGGACATCCCCCCTTTGTCTCCAATGTTATCAACTCCTCTCTTTCCTCTGGCTCTGTCCCCTCTTCCCTCAAAAAGCGCCCATGTCATCCCCCTCCTCAAAAAACCCTCTCTGAATCCTGCTGTCATTTCCAACTACCGACCTGTCTCTCTCCTCCCATTCCTCTCCAATACACTGGAGCAGGCTGTCTATAACCAACTGTCTGCTCATCTCCTACAGAATGGCCTGCTTAATCCTAACTAATCTGGGTTCAAGGCAGGCCACTCCACAGAGACTGCTCTCCTTGCGGTCACTGAGGCTCTTCATGGGGCTAAGTCCCAATTGCTTAGCTCCGTCCTCCTCCTCCTCAACCTGTTAGCTGCATTTGATACCATGGACCACCAGATCCTGCTCTCATCTCTCGTCGAGATGGGAATCTCTGGATCTGCACTGACATGGTTCAAGTCCTACCTGGCTGACCGGTCCTACCAGGTGGCCTGGAGAGGATCCCTCTCCTCTCCCCACACCCTCTCTACTGGAGTCCCACAGGGCTCGGTGCTAGGCCCCGTCCTATTCTCCATGTACACCAAGTCACTTGGTTTTGTTATCTCTGCTCATGGTTTTTCTTATCACTGTTATGCTGACGACACTCAACTCTTCTCTCCTTCTCTCCATCTGAGACCCAGGTCTTTGCGGATCTTTGCATGCCTGGCTGACAACTCTGCCTGGATGTCCACCCACCACCTGAAGCTGAACCTGGGGAAGACAGAGCTGCTCTTCCTCCCAGCGAAGGGCTCCCCGATGATTGATGCTTCAGTCACCGTGGAAGGCTCCATAGTGTCTCCGTCCCAGTCTGCCAGGAGTCTTGGAGTGACCCTGGACGACCAGCTGTGCTTCTCGGGCCACATCGCAGTGATCACCCGGACCTGCCAATTCTCCCTCCACAACATCCGGAGGATCCGACCGTTCCTCACCCAAGAGGCCACACAACTCCTGGTCCAGGCCCTGGTGATCTCACGTCTGGACTACTGCAATTCCCTGCTGGCAGGCTTACCGGCCTGTGCTATCAAACCACTGCAACTAGTCCAGAATGCTGCCGCTCATCTGGTGTTCAACCAGCCAAAGTTCACCCATGTCACCCCTCTACTCTCCTCTCTGCACTGGCTCTCCATCGCAGCACGCATCAGATTCAAGTCACTGGTGCTTGCCTTTCAAGCGGCCAGAGGTACTGCTCTCCCATACCTCCAGTCACTCATCACACCCTACACTCCAGCCAGACCCCTCCGCTCCGCCTCCTCTGGCAAACTGACTGTCCCATCCCTCCGCTCCGCCCGGCAGTCGCTCCTCGCGGTCTCATCTCTTCTCTGTCCTGACCCCTCGAACGACCTTCCACAATCGGTCAGGACCGCGGAATCACTTGCGATCTTCTGCAAGAGACTCAAAACCCACCTTTTCAGACTCCACTACCACTGAATTCTGTACATCTACCCAATTGTCATCACCACTGACTACTTGCTCAACACTTCTTGTATACAGTATGTATCCCTGCTTACTCCTCATTTAAATGTTTGTATTTTTTTTAAATTACTAACCTTTTCCTTCCCAGTGTTACAGGTATGATACGCAGATGCCTGCAATGATGTCTATTGCTGTATTTACTGCACTGATCTTGTGCGCAAACTATGATTGTTCTTACCATGTATTAATGCACATCTTGAGCGTCTCTCCTGATAAGAGCGTCTGCTAAATGCTTAAAATGTAAAATGTACATATATATAAAATGTGTGTGTCGTTGATTGTTCACATATATATTTGTATATGTGTGTGCGCATGTGTGTGTTTGTGTATGTGTGTGTGTGTGTATATGATGCAGAGGCTGATACAGTGATGTGTGTGTGTGTGTGTGTGTGTGTGTGTGTGAATATTGGCCGCTGCTTACCCCCACAGATCTCTCCATCCAGGTCCTCACACTGCCGGTCGTCACACTCACAGTTCTTCCCATGAACTCGTTTGTCCCCCGGAGGGTGACAGGTACACTGGCCACATTCGCACAGTCCTGTAATACACACACACACACATCACTGTGTCAGCCTCTGCATCACACACACACACACACACACACACACACACACACACACACGCACACATCACTGTGTCAGCATCTTCACCACTCTGAAACGTACAAATACACACACACACACACAACACACATGTGCGCACAGAGGTGGTGCAGAATTGTTGATCCTTTCCCCACTTTTAATAAATTCAATTACCCATAATTCATAATCGCCATATAATATCATAAAATAGGCTATCCATAACACCTGGGATTGATCTTGTGTCCCGTGTCATAATCTGACAATGAAATAAGAGCACATTAGAGGCACGATGTGTGCCTTTGTTTATTTACAACATCTCCTGTGATATAAACATCTAGCTTCCAGACCTTTAACTAATTACGCACATAACTTTCCAACAGCAAACGCTCTGAAGCAATCTCCCGTCGCACAGCTCGGCTTTTTAACATTGGGAAGTGAGCGAGCGCAGATTGAGAGTGCCTGCATGGCGACTCCGGTCTCTGCATCGTGCCGTTACTCACAGTGCTCCTGCACTCGAGAGGCATTTGTTACAAGAACTAGTGATGGGAAAGTGAGGCTCCAGCCATCGCACAGTGCCCTCCAAAACTGCTGACACGCTTGGTAATGATGAGCAAAAAAAAGGCTATGAAAAAATGTCTTTGTTGTTGTTCATCAGCTTGAGGAAATACAGAAAAAATATTAGAAAAATCGAATCTTTAATTGAAATGAAAACCGGTTCAAGGGTGCCAATAATTCTGGAGGGCTGTTATAAGGATAGCTTCATAAGACTTTTATTTTTCACCACTTAGTTATAAAAAGAGTTTCCCTTGTAGGAGGCAATGAGCTGCATCTGATGAGGCTCCCGAAGGTAACTACAGTAGCTACAGGTCACACGGTTTGGATACAAAAATCCAATATGGCCGCCAACCGAGATCAATGCAAAACAACTGTAAAGTGCAGGGCCATGAAGTCATCTTTTTTTAACATTGTATTTGTTTCTCATTTTTCTCCCAATTTAGTAGCCAATTCAACCCTCTGTTTATTTAGATTCGCCCTCCCCTCACGAGCCTGCCGCCCATTCTCCAGTTCGAGCCGTTATCCCCGAGGCCGGTAATGATCTGCCAGTCAATGTGAGTGCGTTAGACCGCTACGCAAGGGCCATGAAGTAATCATGCTGACTGTAGCCCTTATCTCATTGGGTGACACTACAGCCAATCATGTGCTGTGCTGTGCTATGCAGTTACAGTCAGCACTCCATACCAGATCATGGGGCACACCCAGCAGCCCCCAATTATTATTATTTTATTTGCATGTTCACAAAAGCAGCTCATCTCCTCATTAACTCCAATCATATACGCACAAAACTTGGTATGCAAGATCCAAGGGACACACGTTTTGACACATTGCACAGACATTGCTGATGGACCAGGTTCTGTACGTTATATTTGTTTGGTGACACAACATGGCCACCGCAAGCCAATCAATTAGTAGTTTTTTGCACGTAATATGCAAATGAGTCCATCTCATTCACACCCACAGTGGAAAAACCTAGAAATTCCCTGGTATAACTAATCTTGTGCAAGTAGTATTTTAGTGACACCAAGAGTATTTCTGGAAGTCATTAAGAGTAATTCTAAAAGTCGAGGTACATGTGAGAATCAGAGAAAACATGGAGTGATATGAGTGACCACCTCATCGCATAATGATTTTTGTTTGTTTGCATGTGTGTATGTTTCAAAAGGATGTGGAGGCCGATACAGTGACATGTGTGTGTGTTTGTTTGTTACCAAATGAGGTGATTGATTAATCCACATATTCTCTTAAGAAAGAGAATGCATTGAACGTCCTTGCCACATATTTCGGTACATATCTTAAGAGAAAATGAAGGAAGGTTTTCAGCTGTCAATTTTTTAAAAATTGACAGCTGGATTAATTTACTGGAAAATGCCAGCTGCGCGACAAGATTTAATCTAAAAAAATGTTAAGTGTATGCAGTTCCGGTTCTAGAAGGCCCTGCTGTTTATAATTGCTGAAAATGTTAGGCGACACGTGACCACGAGAGAGTGCGTTTTTAATCCCTGGGCCACGCTGGGGGCTATCGGGCACACGCAGACGCAGAGCGACAAAGCAACATGCGCCGCCTGCCACGCAGATAACATCCGTCTGCTTCGTCCCGGTGCCATGGCAACAGATGATGTCAAACACGCTCGCCTTATCGATCAACTTTCATCCCCCTCACTCACTAAAAAAGCGTCTTGTTTTTGCACCCTTTCTTATCGGCTGTGCCATTAGATTTTTACCTCTTTTTCGTATCTCTCCTGAAATTATGCGGTTCCTTTATTAAAATATGTAGCGTTGTTAAAGCTTAATGCTACATTTGCAGTGTTACTGCACTGATCTCTTGCACTAACAATGATTGATCATACCATGTATTGATGCACTTTTTATAAGTCGCTCTGGATAAGATCGCCTGCTAAATGCTGTAAATGCAATTGTAAAAAGTACATTTAAAGGACGCTGCGAAAGGACACAGCTTCCTGCGACCTTGTTCAATGTGCAGGACACACCCGGAGCTGCGATTACAATAACCCTACACACTACATGCCCCTGCAGGTTGAAATTGGAAACGAAACCGCTATTTTCAGACTTTCATTCAAACAGAAAAACATGGATCAAGACTTTTGATAGTTTCATACGTTTACAATGTCAAACGTCGTTTGTTTTTGATCTATTTCTGCAACAAAAACACTTGCTTTCAACAGTAATTTGTGTTTTTCAGGCAATTTTTTGTAGGCTATTTAACCTGTGGTTCCTCCATAAAACACAGCAACAAGAAATGAAATCAAGATTTTAAATTCATTCCAGCGGTAATGGCACTACAGTTACAGTAATATATTCAATCATAACTGTGAAGGACACAACACACGACCTTACTTTCCTTTATTGACGGTGGAACTTAAACTAAAGAGTCATGTATTTAACTAGCTAAATTGTCTTCACCACTGTTTACTTGTTCAACACTATACTCCAAAAAAACCAACAACAACATTACACTAATATTTTCCTTCCCGGTGTTACAGGTATGGTACGCAGACGCCTGCAATGATGTCTATTGCTGTATTACTGCACTGATCTCGTGCGCTAACTATGATTGTTCTTACCATGTATTAATGCACATCTTGTAAGTCGCTCTGGATAAGAGCGTCTGCTAAATGCTTAACATGTAAAATGTAAAAATGTAAATGGATGTTTTTTTTTGCCATGTTTGTTTCTGCTTGTTTTTGTATTTTATTATTTTTCTCCATAGTCACTCATCTTTCACGTCAGTTTCCCCATCTGTCTGTGTTCCTTGTTTTTCGATAATCCACTCCTCGTCTTAAAACAAAGCTGCCACTGCTCAGCAAGTTGTTGTGCATTCAGGTGTGTCTCGCGATGCGGGAGGGCACCAGGCCTTAAAGCCTGCCACTGCTCGTCTCTACGAGGCAAGCTAATTCTATGTTGAAAAAGATTTTTGACCAAAGTTAGAGCAAGTTACTCTAATATAGGTTTTCCACAAGTTTTGTTTCATAAACTGTTTTATTTATATATATATGTGCATTTATTTCAGATTTTTTTGGCGGCCAATTATACCCTCTATTTCTTTCGATTCACCCTCCCCCACAAGCCCGCCGCCCGTCACTACGGGGCAAGCTAACTTCCCCCGAGGCCGGCGATGATCCACCTCCTCTGAGACGGAACTCACCCACCTACTTTTACAGGGCCACCCTTTGCTCTTCTCAGCGAGCTCGTGTGGGCTCACCTTCCCCCGTCCCTCTGGGGCAGTCAGCCAATCACTGCCCCCGATCAGGGCAACCTGCCTTTTGTAAAATATGTTTAATTGTTCAATTCTGCAGGCGTTAGCGTAAAAACAATCTATTCTTACTCAACATTTATTATTTTTTATTTTGTTTTCTGATTTTAGCCCAATTTGGTAGCCAATTACACCCGCTATTTTCAGGTCATAGTAACCCCTCATCCCTGTGACCGGCGGTGACAAAGGCGAAGTATTGTCTCCTCCGAGATGGCACTCGTCATGCTGTTGACCATAACTCCGGCACCCCAGAGCCACTCCTCTGCGCCGCGAATGTCTTGTCGGCTTCCGTCCCCCCTCCCTGGGGCGGACAGCCAATTGCCGCCCCGGTGGAATCGAACCCCATGGCCAGCGTCGGACGTTGAAACCACTAGATCACGTGGGAGGCCTATTATTATTCAACATTAAGGACATAATGCATGGCAATTAGATTGAGACTCGCCATAATAATAGAGTAATAATGAATAAACGCTGAAATTAATAAAGCATAACGTTCACCCCTCTGCCCATTCTCACAGAAGCTGTTGGATACTCATTTATTTTCATTTTTTTGACGTGACGAGGCAGGGTCACACCTGTCTCACAAACCCAGCAGGCGGAGAAGAGAATAAATGTGACTTGTAAATACAGAAGTGCTCAGTTGTGGAGAGCGATCCGGTCTTTGACGCTAAATGACAGCGTTGTTCGCGGAGCAGGAGGGCAACGGGGCCTTGTTGTGTGCATCCCGGTGTGTCTCACGCCGCCATGCGTGAGCCCTCAGATGCCGAGGCTAATGTAAATGAGGGGGGGAAACCAGGCCTTAAAGCCTGTCACTGGCTCTTCTGTTTTTTGGGGATGTTTAAAAAATGTTTTATTTCTTTCAGATTTTTCCCTGTTTTTCACCCAATTTAGTGGCCAATTATACCCTCTATTTACTTTGATTTGCCCTCCCCCACGAACTCACCGCCCGTCTTCTGGGTCAAGCTAATTCCCAGAGGGCGGTGATGATCCACCTCCTCCGAGACAGAACTCGCCCACCTACTTTCTGGAGACACCCAAATGCAGCCAATCGCCGCCCCCGATTGGGGCTCCGGCCAGAGCCGGTCTGACGCAGTCGGGTTTCAAACCGCGACTGCAATAGGCAGCTCACACTCGCAAAGCACCAGTCAATGCGAGTACATTAGACTGCTGCCCTATCCGAGGCCCCCTGGCTCCTCTGTTTAAAGGGACCTCCAGCAAACGCATGCTTCATCTACAGGAGTATAAAATATTGCCTGTCAAATGAGTTATTGTCCCATTTTTCATTTTGGTATCAGCATTTGTATCTGTTAAAGGTACGGCATTGACCCCCATACAGAAGATGCCAAAGAGTATAACTTTCAAAACTGTTCAAAAACATGACATTTAATTTAATACACTTTACAATATGGCATGGCACGAACTGAACAGTTTTTACAAAATACTAAGTAAGGCAAGTGCGTGGCCATGGATACGTTTGCCTTAGGGATTTCCCCACAAACCACAAGCCGCATAAATGATAAACATAATGTTTTGAAAATAATATATATATTTTTTAAATTGTGGTTTTGAATGCAAATTTCAATACACCTCACCCAGACTTCTTCTGACATTACAGATGGCATCACAGTGAACGAGACTTCACACTCTCAAACTGTCAGACAATGAATCACGGCGACAGCATGCCGACGACTTCCTGGCACAAGCCCCAGCTGAATGAGCCTCAGTGCCAATCACTAATATTAGACACTGCGGTGAAAGTGAAAAGACCTCCACTTCCCGTTCTGCTTCGAGCAGAGCTAGCACAAATTCAAAAAGCAACAACCGAATCAAAATTTTAGCACAGACAACGAGGCCGATGTTAAACAGAGATGGAGCTGCAGTTCTCTCACGGCTCACCAGCATTCAGCATACTTTACCTGTGTGTGTGTGTGTGTGTGTGTGTGTGTGTGTGTGTGTGTGTGTGTGTGTGTGTGTGTATTTGTGTGTGTGTGTGTGTGTGTGTGTGTGTGTGTGTGTGTGTGTGTGTATGTGTGTGTGTTTGTGTGTGTGTGTGTGTGTGTGTGTGTGTGTGTGTGTGTGTGTGTGTTTGTGTGTGTGTGTGTGTGTGTGTATGTGTGTGTGTGTGTGTGTGTGTGTGTGTGTGTGTGTGTGTGTGTGTGTGTGTGTGTGTATGTGTGTGTGTGTTTGTGTGTGTGTGTGTGTGTGTGTGTGTGTGTGTGTGTGTGTGTGTGTGTGTTGTGTGTGTGTGTTGCACCATAGTTTCTCCCACTGAAATGTTTGCATTTCTCCCAGCAGCGTTTCCTGGCCTTTGATTTCAGATTTGTCATATATCACCAGCCAGTTCTTTACTTTCCTTTAATGTGGGTGAGCAGTCTTGCTTGTTTTCTCTCTTGAACAGAACGTGGAAACACTCGGTCACACCTATGCCTTCCCCATACTATCGTTCTCCAAAATGACAACAATTTGTTGTCTCTCTGGCAAGCGGAGGTTCGCTGGCTGGTTCGAATCCCAGGAAGGCCAATGAAAAACAATGAACCAGTTCACTTCCTGGGGCACTGCCAAAGTGCCCTTGAGCAAGGCACTGAACCCCTAAAACTGCTCCAGGGGCAGCTGTACGTACTATGGCAGACCTCTCGGATGGTGTGTGTGCATCTAGGAGAGGTCTGTGAAAAGATACATTCTAATTACCCTGTGTAAAAGACTGTGTAACATGGCTTAATAAAGATTATTAATGTTGCCACTAGCATCTGGAATACTCGTAGCTCATATCCCATATCTCAAAGACATCTTGCCTTCAGTGCAACGGGGGTCCTCAGGTGGCACAACTGTAAAGGCACTTGCCCACAGTTGAAGTAGAAAGAGCATACAGTTGGCTACTAAAAGGGGGAAAAATCTGAAAAAAAACATTCCATTCTTGCCATTAATTTGGCTACTTGACATAATTTCATATCATAGGCGTCCTGCGTGATTTAAAAGAGGATTGACACAAAGCCAATACTCTTCCTGGATGTTGAGGTGGATGCACAGCGTACTAAACTCACACAAGCACGTGAAGGTGGACCTGCTCGCCATGGGCCTGCGCTCTCCGCTAACTCTGCACATCGAACGCAATCCGTGTGGCTCGGCGTCCCGCCCTTCATGTTTTCACATGATCATTACGGTGAGTCTGCCGGCTTCCTGTTCTGCTGCCTTTCAAGGGGGGGGATAATGAGCCCCCCGATTCCATTGTGCCGATCTTTTCTCACAGACAGGCAGGCGGCCGGATCTCTGCCTTCTTTTCCCCGCTCTGAAAAGAACGGCTCAAAAGATAAACGCTGTCTTTTCACTCGTGGCCTTTTGCAAGCCGTAGCGTTTTGCCGAACCCTTCAATCAGCACAGGAAATGAAAGGTCAGTGGAGAGGGGGAGTGAGTCATGTTCCTTTAGACGGCAAACATCCGCCAATCACACACTCAATCCGCAGGCGAAAGGCTGTCACCCAAAGTCAAAAGTCAAAATCAAACTGAAAAAAATATATATATGTGTGTATATAAGTGTATATATATGCACATATTAATGAGAGAATGAATAATTATGGTCGAGCGCCGTCAGAACTCACTGTGATTATTCATACAGACCATGAACAAAACGGTTTGCTTGCCGTTGCAGAATTGAAATGTAAAAATATGAAAGGAACGGGGGAGGGGGAAACTGAAGTCTTCCCATTGTGCCACGAATAAGGAGCGTAATGACGCATGGCCTGGAAATGGTTTCATATATTAGGAATAAATTAACTCACTGTTACTGACACATGGCATACAACCCCAACAACAACAAAAAATTCAAGCCAAAAACAACCCCCAAAAAAGTCTAATGACTAAAAACATACACAAGCACGTCATCTCAATGTTGTTTCTATTTCTCCCTGTATATTCACCATTGCTAAACTTGGTCTGCCAAAAAAACGTTTTATAAATGAAGTAACAACAAACTATTTAATGCCATACTGTGTGTCTCCAACAAACTCAAATAAAACGTTATTTCCAAGCGACGCTCCTCTATATTGTCTACATTTGTTTTGTGTGATTCGGCCCGGTGTTCCTCTTGAATATTTCCAGAAAATGAGGTCCTTTTTTTGTGAAACATGAAACCAAACCATTTCAAAGATGTTGCTATATTTATTGAACTGGTTTGTAGTCCGTCAAGCCTTTTGTCTCATTAAATGTTAATTTCCACCTTTGAATGACATTCAAATGACATGACAAGTAACGGATAACCATTTGGTCAACCATTTTGTTCTTGAACTGTAGATGGATGCTTCTAGCAAATACAAAGACACACATTGTGACATAGCTAGTTCATTCAGTTAGCTAGCTAGCTACATGTAAAATGGAGTACTTTGATAAGACTAACGCTTATGGATTATGGTCACATGGTGATAATTATGGTGCATGGTGCTTAACCTTATTTAGCTACTGATAATGTAACATAGCTACTGTTAGCAGTAGTAGCAGATGTTATTTGTGTCGTGTTGCAATCTTTATTACACTATAAAATGCAAATAAATGTGCTGTTGTAAAGTTGTGTTACTAGGTGTTTTGAACACATAAAAATGTGTCATTCGATTACAGGTGTCTCCAACAGCGTCTGCGTTAGTCACGCTGGCACTAAGAGCTCACAGCACTCCCCACACTGCCAGTGTGAATCTCCACCGCACCTCCGCCATAAAATACCTGCCAGGGAGAGCTCAGGCGTGAGGTTTGAGCTCCTCACCAGCTCTGTGAAGCAGGCGCCAAAGGCACCATATTCCTCCACCACAACGGCCTGCCCTTATTCATGGCCAGAATCTGCTGTTGTCAATGGATCCGGGATGGATCCAATGGGTCAATTGCAAAATCTTATATTTGAGAATGATTGGATTTGACTTAACATGGGAATGCTCTTTGTTGTGTCTTTTTTACTTTTTACTACAACACTTGACATCTCAAAACTGTACTATCTGCAGATGTAAGCCTATCATTTTAAACTGTCCTAATTCCACCATGTTCCAGGGTTCCTCAAATCTGGCCCACGAATCCAAATCCGGTCCTGGTTTTCCTTTCTCTCAGGTAGTTAACTGAACAATTAGTGCACATGATTGGCCAGAGTGTCCTCACACCTGACTCCCAGGTAAAGGGAGATGTGGGAGACTGTGATTTGGGGAACTCTGGATCTATTCAAGTACCGTAAATTCCAGACTATTGAGCGCACCTGAATATTAGCCGCACCACTAAATTTAAAAAGAAAAAGATTTTGTACATATATAGGCCGCACTTGTCTATAAGCCGCAGATGTCACGTTGTAACATGGGATATTTACACAGAAAATTTTACACGGAAAGATTTTTTAAACTTTTAATTAAATGAATGCTTTTTTCCGAACAGTGCCTGTAACACGGCTGGTTAAAGAAAAACACAGTAGCCTACCAGAAAAGTCATTGATCGCTATCTTCATCTTCCTCCTGCGCACTAAAACCACTAAAGTCGTCTTCTTCAGTGTCGGAATTGAACAGCCTCAGAATTACTTCGTCACACACTTTCTCAGTCTCTCTTTCGTTGTCGCTCTCACTGTCACTTTCGTCTCGAGACAAATTCGCACTTGAGCTTGTGCTGTCCTCTTCATCACGCAGCAGTCCAGCCTTTCGCTTTTGTCGTCTTTTTGCATTGAGTCAGTTCTTCACGCTGCCGTCTCCAACGTCTCACCATCGATTCATTGATGCCAAGCTTACGTGCAGCAGCTCTATTTCCTTCTTTGACAGCCAGGTCGATCGCCTTTAACTTGAAAGCTGCATCATATGCATTTCTTCGTGTGTTTTCCATGATGAGGGTATGTGCATGAAGCGCAAAATGACTGATCTGAAGAATTTAGTGTGAGTGCGTTTGATTTAATTCGAACAGTTTCATTGTCCACTGTGACCTGTTCGGTCATTTCATTGGTCTGATGTGACGAGGCTAAATGTATTGGTGGCATGAGCTCGTTAGCCCGTAAAAATCCATAAATGAGCCGCATCACTGTTTAAGCCGCAGGGTTCAAAGCGTGTGAAAAAAGTAGCGGCTTATAGTCCGGAAATTACGGTATCTTCAGTGAAGAGCGGTTAGGCTTTGTTTCTGAAAACCAAATTGTTTGCTGTTCATACCATGGGTAGTGTGGGCCCTAGCCACAGACAGGGTTACAGTGAAACGCATGGCCCCGTGTCTCTCCCCCCCCCGCCCGTGTCGGGAAGGAGCCGGATCACGGAAACAGGGAAGAAGAGAGTGATTGCAATCAGCCTAAACTCAAATGATTCTTGTTTTAACAGATTGCTCATCAGCACTGGCAACTCCAGCTTACGTGACATTGCCAGTTGCCAGTAAACATGTGCATCCCCCCTTCCTCTCCAGCCATGAGAGCTGATGTGTTGCGTTGCAGCGATTGCTGCCCTGGATAATTAATCAATAATTAATCAGGGAGAGCTGGCACGAGCTCACCAAGGAGCGGTAGAGTAAAACATAGTTAGTTTTCGATGAACGATGAAAACAAACAGATCTTTGTAGTGGACTCAGACTTTTGTACACCACTGTATATATACGTGTGCCAATGCCATTTCCATCTGCAGTGAGTTCCCGAGCATGAAGGGACAGTGCAGGCTCAGCGCTGAACTCAAATTGCAGGTGTTTCCGAGAGGAAATTCCAGAGCAGGAAGAATGTGCGATCTGCTCACTTTTGAAAAGCCCCTAAAGCAGCTCTGCCTTGAGCTTCAGGACCTTTCTTGAAGCCTTTCTAGTTTCTCTCCCTTAACTCAACCATTACATGCTCAGTCCTTCATAATCATTTGTTTCCCTTAACCATCTCGATCTTAAGCTCTCTCTGTCTCTCCCTCTTTCTCTCTCTCTCTCTCTCTCTCCCCGTCTCTCTCCGTCTGTCTATGTCTCTCAATCTCTCTCCCCTCCCTCCCTCTCTCTCTGTCTGTCTCTCTCTCTCACAGACATATGCGCAAACACACACAGATCCACGCTCCACGCATGTCAGATAGGCCTCAGTTCTCTTAACTGAAGGGGTTTAATACTGCATCTCGACAGCGTACTGTATGTGATTACCTACTGCCCGAGGGACAGATGTCCCCCAATGCCTCCATGTGTGAGGTGTTCCGTAAATAAGATACATAGACTATAAATCATCATTTGGAGCCATGTACCCCTCTCCTGCTCTCTCCCTTGTTTCCAGTGAAACACGCGAAGCCTGCTCTAACGTAATTAAGTACAGTTCACATTCCATTACATTTAATGGGCAAGCTACTCTCCAAGGCCGGCGATGATCCGCCTCCTTCGAGACGGAACTCACTGACCTCCTTCGAGACGGAACTCACTGACCTCCTTTCTGGAGACTCCCTTACGTGCTTCACAGTGAGTTCCTGCCTACCACCCTCCCCCCTCCCTCAGGAGTGGACAACCAAATGCTGCCCCTGATCGGGGCTGACGACCAGGGCTGGTCTGGGCAGAGACGGGTTTTGAACCGCGTCCCTGATAGGCAGCGCACACTCGTACAGGCCCAGCCAAATATGGGTGCGTTACACCGCTATGCTATCCGCCAGCCCCCCGAACCACAGCACTTTTGAATGTTTGTGTTTGTGTTTCCTAGCGCTTGCATGATCCCTCTTGGTGACAAAGTTATTAGCCATAATTGAGCAGATGGGGAAAGATGGCGGCGTAGGCCTTCATTTGAGAGACACTGTGCACAGAGCTCACTGTGGGGACTTTCAGTGACCAGATGGAGGGTTATCAGACTGGGCTTCGATACACTTAAGTTTACTATACACGTTTTGCTATATCAGCGTTCAAATCTTTGAATGTGTTTAACTATGATATAATGATAAGTTTCAGCGTGTTGCGTTTAATGATGTATCCGTGGCCTTGCTGGGGTCATTAAGACACGGACGAGCTGGCTCTTCTCTCCAGTGGGGGACTGCGGCCAGCTACGCTCTTATTATTCCAGGTGCTTCTGTTGCCACCAGCGGACCTGTGGACTGTGCGAAGCTGAAGGCCCCGTTTTCCTACGATCCGTGTGTGTGCTCTTGAGGCGTCCCGCCCTCGTGGTCACCGTTCCCTCTCCAGCACCAGTAAATCACCTAGAACCTACAGTAGCAACCTCGTAACCTAGAACGTGTTCCGGGATGTGGTGAACATGTGAACGCATTAGTGTGGCTGCACCCATATGAATATCAAACTTTCCACACTTTCTTACAGGACATAGATGTACAGTAGATATTAGATATCCATACAAATACGTTTGTACCAGTCCTACAAGTGCGAATTTTAAAAACGAGGTGTGAAATGTATAAAAATGGGTGCAAAATGTTCGGGGTCCCTTAGACTGGGCCAGGTGTACTGTACGGCAGCCGAGTGAAGAAGAGGACAGAGTCACATCCATGCTTGTTCTGCCAGGGCTAAGTATTTAGGCAGCTATAAGTGCAGACAACAAAACATGAGTTAATCATTCAAATCTGAAAGATGATCGTTTTTAACTTTCCTCTTTAACTACTGAGAGGCAGTCACACAAATCTTACATTTCAGATGATTGGTTAAAATTCTAACAAATCTGGGTATCTGCCAGCCAGCAGTCACTGCGTTGATGGCAAAGAGCCAGAGAAAATGGAATTAATTTCTCAACGGCGTATTAAAGAAAACACAGACATCCACATAAATAAACAAAGATGTTTGCCTCGAATAAATCCGTACACAGTTGAAGCGCAGAATTCTCCGAAAGTATTTTATGCCGACTGAATTTTGTTAAGGCCGCAGATGACATTCACAGTGGTCCATCACAAAATGTCGTTTTTAAGGGTGATCTGTGAAAGAAGGCAATGACCTCTAGTGACCTTGTTGACTGTGGAGAGTATTTTATGGGGGGGAAAAGGGGCGGGATGCAGTAAAATGTCATTAAAGGTTCAACACAAAGCCTCCAGATCCGTCTGTCATTTTAAACAAAATCACCTGACAGAAGGGCTGCTCCCGTCTAACTGCAATTCACCACAGCAATGCTACCGGAGTGTACCCAATGTACCCTTCTATTCTTAGCTGAGAAGCGAAATAACCATGGTCCTATTGTGATGAATGGCGAGAGTGCGTTGGGATCCGTCTCCTCTCCTCTCCCCGCTGTCCGACATTATTAGCCAATGAGAGCAGAGGAGCAGAGAGCCTCATCACATCCGGCCTCGGATAGCGTAGCGGTGTAACGCACTTGCTTTGACTGGTGCTTTGTGAGTGTGAGCTGCCTATTGCGGTCGCGGTTCAAAACCCGACTGCGCCAGACTGGCCCAGGGAGAAGCCCCCGCCGAGAAGCGTGAAAGGGTGTCTCTAGAAAGCAGGTGGGCGAGTTCCGTCTCGGAGGAGTTGGATAATCGCCGGCCGTTAGCTTGCCCCGTAGTGATGGACGGCGAGTTTTTTGGCGGGGGGCGAATCGAAATAAATATAGGGAGGGGAGGGAGGGAGAGGAATAACTGGGCGAGAAAAACGGTAAAAAATCTGAAACAAATGAAAAAAACCCTAAAACATGCCTGTATCCCAGACGGAGCTGAGAGATGCACCGCGCGTTCCCCTATCACAGCTATGAGAATACACCCCCCCACAGCAGTGATACCGGAAAACAGCTGTCCACCTCAGCCCCCGGGGGGGCTTTCCTGCCGGCTGACTCAGCGCATTATTCATAGCGCCATTAGCATTGTTTTCATAATCCCCCAGGCGGTGGCAGTAAGGGGGTGTGACGAGGAGAAGGAGGAGTCGCTGGGTTACCTCTCCCGAAGCAGGGCATGGTGGACGCTCCGCGGCAGCGCTTCACGCTCGACTCCAGGGACATGTGACACGACAGAGGATGCTCACACTTCCTGCCCTCCCAGCCCTCTCTGCAGTCACATCTCCCACAGTTACACTGGCCATGACCTTCAGAGGAGAGAGGGAGAGAGAGGGGAGAGGAGGGGGGAGGGAGAGGGAAAGGGAAAGAGGGAGGAGGGGAGAGGGAGAGGAGGAGAGAAAGAAAGAGGGGGGGGAGGTGAGGGGAGGAGGGAGAGAGAGGGAAGGGGGAGAGAGAGGGAAGGGGGAGGGGGAGGAGGATAGAGGGAGAGAGGAGGGGAGAGAGAGGGAGAGAGATAAAATAAAATCGATGTATACGGAGAATAAGTCTTCAATAAGTCTTCACTCAGAGGCGTGGGGTGAGACAGGGTTGCAGTCTGAGTCCAACACTCTTCAACATTTATATCAGTGAATTGGCCCCAGTGTTGGAATAGTCTGCTGCTCCTGGGCTCATTCAACATGATAAAAAATACAATTCTTACTCTATGGGGATGACTTGGTTCTGTTGTCACCCACAGAACAGGGGTTACAGCAGAGCCTGTCATACCTAGAGCAGTTCAATCTGGATAAGATCAAAACGATGGTCTTCCAGAAAAAAGCCAGGTCTCAGGGAAACAGGCACCACTTCACCTTGGGAGCCAACACCCTGGAGCACACCACCAGCTATACTTACCTGGGTCTGGTGATTAGTGCTTCAGGGAGCTTCAACATGGCAATAAATGCATTAAGGGACAAAGCGTGCAACGCCTACTACACAATCAAAAAAACTATCTCTAGATTCAACCCCCCCATTAAGACCTGGCTAAAATGATTTGATAGTATTATCCAGCCCATCCTCCTTTATGGAAGTGAAATATGGGGCCGCCTATTAAACACCAAATTATGGGATAAAAATCAAATTTTTTCCACAATCAAAATTCCACCCACAATTCTGTAAAACTGTGTTACATATTCACAGAAATGCCCCTAATAATGCGTGTAGGTCCGAATTAGGCCGATTCCCCCTTCTTCTCCCTATTAAAAAAAGCTGTCAAATTCTGGGTTCATCTAAACCAGGCTGACCCACACTGCTATCAGCACAAAGCACTGAAAACCAACCAGCTCTGTCCAGAGAAAGACCCCCTGAGACAACTAGCCATGGAATACCAAAGTGTGCACAATGTACACAAAATTACACCAGCAACATTTAAAAACATTGAGTCAACAAACAAAAATGTGTACATTGATGATTGGCTTGAAGAAACAAAATCAAACAATAAATTTGGCATCTAACAAAGTCTAAACAGAGACTACTCCCTGGCAGAATACCTTGTCAGAATAAAAGACCCCAAACAAAGGCACACATTGACGATGTACAGACTCGTGACCGCAGTCTTGCCATCGAAACAGGCCGCCACAAAAATACCTGGCTGGCTAAAGAGAACAGGCTGGTGGAACTCTGGTGTAAACTGAGGCCCACTTCCTACTCACCTGCCCCAGGTACCTCCCCATCAGTGATACATATTTCCCCATATTTTCTGCCCTAATGAATAAATATCAAGATATACCAGACACAGAAAAATTAAAAATAATCCTTGGGGAAGTCACTATTGCAATAAAGCTGGCACCTCAACACATCTCTGCCTGCCATAATCTGAGAGAGGGTGTGGGCTAAATGTGCTATGTTTATATATGTATCTGTCTGACGGAGCACCGGGCTCTGTGTGCAGAGGAGATCTACCATCGAGCCACACCTCTTTATTTATTTAACCAATCAGTAACCAGGCAAGAGAACTGAGAACACATTCTCATTTAGAACTACGGCCTGGCCGCAAAGCAAGGGGATTAAAACAGGGTACCGCCATCAGGGACAAATAACAACAACAGAGACATGGACCACATCACATGTAACAAGAGCAGCAGTCTTTCAATATGTCCATGATCTTAGATTTTTTTAAAAGACGGAAATTGAGACCAGAGTGTCACTGCTGGCTTTCTGAGGGGAAAAAATAGCTTATAAACAACTTCAGCGTTGTTGGATCTGGGTAAATCGCCAAAAAACCAACTCTTCCATCAATACCCGTTCCTGTGCTTTTCATTAGCAAACCGCGCTACATAAAAAACACTGTGCTGAAGCTGGTCAATATTATTCTCATTATGTAATTGTAAATTGCTTTCTTAAGTACACTCCCTGATCCACTGTATGAATTGGGAATTACGCACGTGTACATTCAGAGGTGCAGTATAATTTGAATGCTATATCCATAATACAAGACGGAAAAATACAGATGAGCAGTCAATTAGTAATGATAGTTGTTGATTAAACATATTGTACACTTTATTACACTTAGGGGTATGGGTATAATACAATACAAATGTCTGCCTTTTTAGGTTAGCTGCTTGTAGGAGTGGGTTATACTAATCGAAGAATTGAAGGGTTTTTTTGTAGGTTTTTTTTGCGATTTTCTACGCAAGCCGCTCTCGTAAGTCACAAAAGGGGTTTCTGTTGATAAATATTAATTTAAATGAAAAAGTAATGATATGAGCATGTAAAACTCAACCCCCTCCCCCCATAATGACAGTTTTAGTATGGGGGTGCTTGAGCTCCGAGTCTGGCCAGCGGAACAGCAGGAAATCACTGCTGGTGTTTCTCGCTAACAGGCTCACTGATGAGGCTGAAGTGCTGGACATTGATTTAATATATTTTTTCCCCCAAGTGCAATCCGTTTTGTATTATGGTCAAATCTAACTGCATAAACTGTCAAATAAATGCAACATGTGCAGAGGGCTGTCTGACACCCACTGTCTCCATAACAAAGGAGCCACTAAGGACACATATTCAATATTAATATGAAATATTAAACTTTCAGCTTACGGAGGTACAGAAGTAATGTGTTTGTTTGGTGATACCAGACACTCAAAGGTTGCCATGGCCTGGACTGCAACACCATTTACTTTTCTAAAATCATTTAATTACTATTCAATTTAATTTAATGAGTTAATTACTCTGGTCGTCCGTGATACATACAAGAAAAGCGTCATTGTGGTCTGCGGAGAGGCCAATTACAGATATCTGAGGTGATGAGAGAGAAGCGGAAGAACTGTAGCCACCATCCAACTCCTTGTGAATATAATGGCACAGTGGGAAACCGGCAGGGCCGGATCTTGACATTCATGGGCCCTAGGCCCCGCTTTAGGCCCCCTTGCATGGCATTCTGGGAGATTCTTAGATTTAACGTTAGGTTGCAGATATGATTTAACTTGCGTTATTTATTTTCCATGACTACTACTACTAATAATAATAAGGATCCTGTGTGACGAACATATATTTATTAGGCATGTAAGTGTAATATGAATTATGTAAAAACAATATATAAATATAAAAAAAGAATATCAGTGTTAATATTTCCCCCATAATTCCAGGCCCCATGCGACATTTGGGCCCTAGACCCTGGCCTTGTCGGCCTATGCAGAGATCCGGTCACCAGCCCCTCTGTCTCTGAGAACAGACACTAAGGCGGTGTTATGAACCTTGGTTTAATGTGTGTCTGTCGTATGCAGCCATATGCTACGTGAGCTACGTATCGAACCATGAATGAAATTAGCACAGAATAATGAATCAAAATGTCACGGTAATGTAATTCATGGCGTTTATGGTAACACAACACTGCCTATGTTAGACAGTCTATATGTTAGCGGTCATAACAGTTTATGGGGTGCTAATGAAGGCACAAGCTAATAAAGGTGATTATTGTTGCTGTTAACAAAGGCCCTAAATAGAAAGCGTGACGAGTAAATGTTACCTGATGTGTGAACTTCAAGCTAGGGAGTAACATCCATGGAGCACTTTCTTAAATACCAGTGTTTTGGACAGAGCAGGCTCTTCGTTTATTTAACAACATCTTTGAGTTGAGTTTGAGTTATCGTTTAATTTGCCACTCAATGAAAGGCAATGCACTCTCCCCATGTCATTATTCTCCGGGCAATCGATCACACCTCAAAAATGAACGAGGCTGCACTCACTCCCTGACACAGACATAACAGATAGGAGCTCTGCGACTCAAAGCTAGTGATGAAACTGCTCGAAATCTCTCTCTCTGTTTCACTTGTGGAAACATTGTTTAGGGAGTGCACATTAGGGACAGGAAAACGGGTTTAAGGTTTTTTAACATTTTTTATTTATAGTTCCCTGTTTTTCTTGCTTGTTGCTCGCCCTCTTGCCGCGCCGGCTCGGTCTGGCAGAGACGGGGTTTCGTGATAGGCGGCTCACATTTGTATCGGACCAGCCAAGATACATGTGTGTTAGACCGCTACGCTATCTGCCGCCCCTATGGGTTTAAGGTTTGACGTGATCTGGGTCTCCTGCTGCCTTGTCTTAATGCCTGTAAGATGCTTCTGTTTAAATAACCCTCATCAGGGATGTCCCATAATAGTGTTCCTAAACACTGATATTGTTCTAATTCATACTTACACAATAAACGCAAGATAAATGATGAACGTATCATCTCGCTTCACCTTTTTACTTTCACGAAAACCAACGTGACATTCCTGCTCCACGTATGTAGCTAGCAGCTCTTTACACTGGTACCTGTTTCAAACATTGGACTTTATAAACGGTTTACTTCTTTTCCAAATTCAATAAATGGGAATAAAAACGTGTCATCTGTTTATTTATTTTTAATTTGTTTCAGATTTATTTTCCCAATTCGGTGCCCAATTGTACTCTCTATTTATTAAATTACCCTCTCCATGACCCCACTGTGGCACCAGCCACTACCCAGATACCAGCAGCCTCCCCGCAGAGCCATCGATCGTGAATGTGGCACACGTGAGGGAAGCTTTCTGTGCATGCGCCGAGTTTGTGCCAGCTCTCCCTCCCCCCTCCCTGGGCCGGACAGCCAATCGCCGCCCCCTAGTGGCACTCCCAGCCAGAGCCGGGCTGGTGCAGCCAGGTTATGGAGCCCCGGGCACAGTGGGGGAACCGGCACTCCGGGGGAAGTGTTTTTACCAGTTGAGCCATCCGGGGGGGCGGTGTGTCATCTGTTTGTAACAAAATTAAAAATGACTGTAGAAATGGGAACATTTTATATTTAACTACGAGGCCATGTATTTATTTAAATTCAGCATACCAAACGAACTATGAGACACAGAGGAGCATTTCATCTCCCGGCTCCTACAGAAAGCGAGTGAGTAGAGAAACGTACCGGAGCAGAAGTCGTCTGAGTATCTGTCGTAGGTGGAGTGGCAGCTCCTCTCGTCACACTGGCAGGTCACCCCGTGAATGTCGCCCCAGTCTCCCGAGGGGTCCACGTCGTGACACGTGCATTCTCCACAGACACAGGTCCCTGTAGACACACACACACACACACACACACACACACACCAACTCCATCACTCAAACACGCAATTAATCCCAACACGGCTTCTACGTTTCCCCACTACAAACGTGGACTAAATGTGCCCCTTTTTTAAAAACAATTGATTAAAATAGTTGTTATGGCCCGGGTAGGGGGTGAGAATAATTTAAAATCTTGCTTCTTGCAGCATACACACCCTAGTTGACCTCATATTTTTCCATGGATATGATTTATGAAGAACATAAAGCACGGATCCATGTGGAGACGCTTCAAATAGTTCAAAAGAGAAAATGCAAATGCAATTGATCAACATTTTCAGTGTTGTACAAATCCCATGATACTGGTCCATACAAGGTAAATAAACGTGAAGATCGTGTGAAAGAATCAGGTAACAACTGAGAATTTTCTGTGATGAAATCTGGAGGACCAATACGGCAGAAAGCTTCTTCCTAAAATGGCTTTTTTCATATCTTGATATAAAATGGCTAAAATGTGAGGCCATTTTCATTTTTTGCAAGTCAAGCATCTCTTCCTTAGAAACTATCAGCACCTTTTGATCAAATCATTGGTAAACATTAGTGGGTTTTTTGTGGGGGTTTTTTCAGATTTTTTCCAAATTTTTCTCCCAATTTAGCGGGCAATTATACCCTCTATTTCTTTTGATTTACCCTCCCCACACGAACGCTGCTTGTCTCTATGAGGCAAGCTAATTCTCAGAGGGCAGGGAACCCGACTGTGTCAGTCCGACTCTGGCCAGGAGCCGTGATTGGGGGTAATGTTTGTTGGCTGTCTGCCCCAGGGAGAGGGGGGAGGGAAAATCGGCACGAGGTCGCCGAGGAGCAGTAGGGCGTTCCTAAAGAGCGGGTGGGTGAAGTTCCGTCTCAGAGGAGGCGGATCATCGCCGGCCTCGGGGATATTAGCTTGACCTGGAGGACGGGCGGCGGGCTCATAAGGGGAGGGCAAATCTAAATAAATAGAGGGTTGAATTGACTACTAAATTACAGGGACACCCTTCAAACTTTTTGGCGAGCCCGTGCCAGCTCACCCTCCCTCTGGGGCGGTCAGCCAATCGCCGCCCCCTGGTCATAGCCGGACTGGCACAGCCGGGTTTCGAACCGCGGCCGCAGTGGGCAACTTGTATTCTGGAGAAATGCCTTTACTGCTACACCACCCGAGGCCCCCCTTAATGGTGGAATTATGGATTTATCTTCAAGTAGAGATCAATTGTTGTTTTGCCGATAAATTGGAAATTAATTGTGTGAAACTATCGCAACATTACAATACTAAATGATTTTTGGTAATCAGTTAGATTCAGTTCAACACAGTTCTATTTGGCAGTGGATGGCAGGGTAGTGATCAAATCCCAGGTGGGGCTCTACCCTCATACCGTTGAGCGAGGTAATTCATCTGAACTTTGTCCGTAATCAACCTGCTGGATAATATGCATAAATTGCAAATTGCATAAATTCATATGCAAATTGCATAAATTCCTCTGGATAAGATTACCTGCGAAGCAAATTAATAATAATGCAGATTGAGTTTACGTGAATGAGCGTCAGAGATGTGCAGTGTTCACGCATTTAAACTTGGTGCTGTCTGTACTGATTTTCTCAAATTTAGTTACAGATTTATTTTCCCATTTTCCTCCCAGTTTACATTTTTACATTTTACATTTGAAGCATTTAGCAGACACTCTTATCCAGAGAGACTTACAAGATGTGCATTAATACATGATAAGAACAATCATAGTTAGCGCACAAGATCAGTGCAGTAATACAGCGATAGACATCATTGTTGGCAGCTGCACATCGTACCTGTAACACTGGGAAGGAAAAGGTTAGTGAATTTTTAATTTTTTTAAATGAGGAGTAAGCAGGGATACATATGTAAGTGTTGAGCAAGTAGACTGTGGTGATGACAATTGGCTACATGTACAGAATTCAGTGGTAGTGGAGTCTGAAAAGCTTTAGTGGCGAATTATACCCTCTGTTTATTTAGATTCGCCCTCCCCCACAAACTTGCCGCCCGTCTCTACGGAGCAAGCTAATTCCCAGAGACCGACGATAATCTGCCTCCTTCAAGACGGAACTGGCCCACCTACTTTTACAGGGACACCTTTCGCGCTTCTCAGCGAGTTTGTGCCGGCTCACCCTCCTGCGCCCCCTGATCGGGGCTCCCAGCCAGAGCCGGTCTGACGCAGATGGGTTTTATACCATGACCGTAATAGTGGGCACCCAATCCCGTTGAGTAGTCGCAGGCAGTCCATAAATCGCACCCGCCACATTTTGGGGGTGACAGGAGGGGAAGCATGTTAGAACGCATCGTGCATTGTTCAGCTCAAGGAGTTGTGTGAGAAAATCGCACACGAAACCTAGCCCCTGTTAATTTTAATCAAAGACACAGATGACAGCAGCAGCAAAACGCAAAGAAAAGGGGAAAAAGGGAGGAGGAGAGGAAAAACAGGAAAGCATTGGAATTGTGTTTACTCTGAGTGAGCGAAACCCTTGACCGCTCATTAGAAATTGAGCTCTGCGGTCCAGTTCAGATCATGTTCCACTTACAGCACCAGACCTCTTACCAATTTGGCCTGTAATTAATATTAGAGTGCTTTCTGAAAAGCTCTCCCAGGGTCATTTCAGTAGTGGGGTTTTTTCCAAACCCGACTTTTTCGAAAGCGCTCATGAATTTCATTGGGGATATACAAGATGAGGAGGGGGGTTTTGCTTTTTTTCTCCTCACTTCACTCTGAGTAATGGGCTTGGAGTGAAGCCAAGGGCACATCGCTCTCATTTGTACCTGTCAGTTTGGGTAAGTCGGACTGTAAGAGGCTGAAACCTCCCTTGTTAGGCACCGCGCACGGTTTCAAGGGAGATCCCCTTCGCTCCCGCCCCACGATGTGCCTCCTGAACCGCACGCTTTCGAGGCATCATCGACCCAATTAAAATCACATTAAGTGAAGTATGAGGGTGTCATTGGGAGGGGGGCCGTATGGTGTTATTGAATTACACGTGTGGTTCTGTGTGGCTCAGTAGGTAGAGTGTGGTTCTGTCTGGCTCAGTAGGTAGAGTGTGGTTCTGTGTGGCTCAGTAGGTAGAGTGTGGTTCTGTGTGGCTCAGTAGGTACAGTGTGGTTCTGTGTGGCTCAGTAGGTAGAGAGTGGTTCTGTGTGGCTCAGTAGGTAGAGTGTGGTTCTGTGTGTCTCAGTAGGTAGAGCGTGGTTCTGTGTGGCTCAGTAGGTAGAGCGTGGTGTTGACAATGCTTAGGGTGTGGGTTCGATTCCCATCGGAGGCCACATTTACTGGAAGAAAAAAAAAGTATGCATTCACTACTGTAAATCGCTTTAGATTAAAGCGTCTGCTAAATGGCGTATATTATCTGCAACACATATTGATACAGGCTTGACGAAAAGATAATACATTTGTTTTGTTTTTTATGGTTGTTTTTTTGTCTTGTATTTAAAGTGCTTTTTTTGAAGACTGCCCTTTTTAATATTTTCTATAAAAGCTGTACACCATCATAAAGTCAATTATGATGTGTGTTTTGTAGTAAAAACGAATGGTGTACACTGAATAAATATCAGTCTATCTGCACTGTGAAGTAGGAAAAACACAGTTATTCACCAAGTTGTTGATGAGTGACAGGTTGTTTCTTCATGCAAAATAGATTTGGGGTTTAAAATTGAATGAAGAGGCTTTATCATAGGGGTGTGGCGTGGGTGGGTCATTTTTGACGAGTTATACAGAATGTGAAGATCACACAAGGTTAAGACAGACCTCGGTTGCTGCAGATCTTGCCGTCGGAAGACGTGCAGCGCTTCTTGCTCTCCCATGGGCTGATGTCACACTGGAACTCGCACTTGTCGCCATGCCAACCAGCCGCGCAGTAACAGTTGCCACAGTAACACTTTCCATTGCCTGAAAGCAGAAACACATTCAGAGAGAACAGATGACTTAACCATTTTTGGGGGGGGGCTCCTCATATGTTTTTTTCAGCAAGGTCTGTAGCCTCTCTCTGTGTGCCCATCGCTACGGGACTTCAGAGCACTGTTGGGAAAAGTGAGAATGAAATAAAAATGTCTATTTCCTGAATCCAGTTGCCTTAACAGTCAAATGCCCTTGTTTAAGGTGCAGCACTCTGAATACTGAACAAGTATTATACAAGTGGTATTATGTGTTAAAACCCCTCACTTATCCTAGGTGTAAAATATATCTTTTTTTTTATCTAACCAAATAATAATTACAACTTGATGCCAATTATCAATTGAATTGCCAAATTATTTGATAGGGAGAGAATTCTGGTGGATCAGCCTTTGTCAAAATATACAAATATACAATATATCATGATTCAATTAAAATTAAGAATGGGTTTATTAAAGACAAAATATTTAACGTCCAATCTACAGACATAGGTTCTACCTTAACAAATACAAAATCCTAGACACAAAAATAATGACTTAACAATCACAAAAGAGATGAAAATGGAAGAAAATGATACCAAACTAAGCTTGTCTCTCCAAGATATATCCTAAAGGGCCATTAAGAGCCCCCTCCGGTACTTGCCCTCGAGTTATTCTGAGGCCTGTTCCTCTGTATTTACCTGACATCCTTCCCTGGGTTTGGCTTTAAAAAAAAATGTTAAGTTTTTTTTTCCGTTTTTCTCCCAATTTGGTAGCCAATTATACCCTCTATTTCTTTAGATTGGCCAAGCTGCTAGATTTGACAAACTAATTCCCAGAGGCTGGCGATGATCCATCTCCTCCGAGACGGAACTCGCCCGCCTGCTTTCTAGAGACACCCTTCGCGCTTCTCGGCGAGCTCGTGCCGGCTCACGCTCCCCCGTCCCCCAGCCAGGGCCAGTCTGGCGCAGCCGCGTTTCAAACCGCAACTTGCATTCCCAAGAAAAGGCTTTCGACCGTTACGCCCCTCGATGCCCCACCTGGGTTTGTCTTTGAAGTCACCCAGAGTGCTGAGCCCAGAACAGGCCATAAGAGCCATAAAACGCACAGAGCCATCCCTGACACAGACCGTTTTGTAGGTTAAATGCTTAATGGCTTATTGCTGTCGAAATTAAAGATGTCCACTGCTGAGCGCGCATTAACTGAACATTCAATTACAGTTAATACAGAACGCATTCAGGCTTTATTAATTTAATCTTTGGAAACATTTTAATTACTTTTTCTTTTATTTTTTCAAAATGAACCATAGGAAGAAATACAATGGCCCTTTTTTAATGAAATCACCAACTAGCCCGTTATTTCCTGCTTAATTCAGGACGGTGGGCAAAGACGGAGTGCCTTAAGGGAAATGCGTGTGAGCATCCACCACCTACAGGTGAACCAGCGTCACCAGGTTCATCCTGATTGTGTGTCCAATTATAACTGTTCCAAACACACACTTTCTTTTAAAACGAGTATAGGAAACTAATACTAAACTAATAAGGAAGCACACAGTAACGTACAGAGAAATTATACCCTCTATTTCTTTCAATTCGCCCTACCTCCACAAACTCGAGGCCGGTGATGATCTGACTCCTCGTTTCACCCTTTTGCGCTTCTCAGTGAGTTTGTGCCGGTTCACCCTCCCCCATGCCCCTGGGGTGGACAGCCAAATGCCACCCCTGATCGGGGCGCCTGACTCTGGTTCGGGTTTCGAACCGCAACTGCCATAGGCACCTTGCATTTGCAAAAGTGAGTGCTTTAGACCGCTATGCTATATGAGGCCCCCCTTATGGTCCTTCTTTGAAGCTAACTTCATTTTGTGCATATTTTTATTCTTACACTGAATTTTCATTGGTTTCAAGTATAAAACATTTATTTAAAAAAAATGAAACTGCCTAAATGACATTATGCAAAGTTTCAGACAAAGCTGATTGTTCTTTGATTGGATAGAGACCTGGAGCCACATGTGTCAAGCCACTCAAAGTAAAACATTTGTCTCAAGTGTAACTTAAGTGTAATAATTGGTTAATTTTACTCCGACACTCAAATTTAAGAATAAATGTGATTTATCAAATTTCTCTTGACTTAAACTGTAAGGTATTTAAGAGACCTCTGGAGCTCTCTTAACTTGGCTAGGAGTAGGCAAGACGGCACAGTTGTGAAGATGGCAGTGGTGGGCCGTCAGGGCCTGCAAGGCCTTCTCTGCTGGCCTAAAAAATATCTGAATCACAGACTGATGTTAATTATATTTTTTCCATGAATACTTATTAAATAATTCCAAATGGTCTGTTCGCTTCCTTTCATAGCTTTTCTGGTTGCGCTGCTTCCAGACGTGTATTTTCATATTAAAGCATTTAACCAATCACATTTCAGCCATCATTTGTTGCCAGGGTCAAAGAAATCTGCCTGGAGGCCTTCACAATCAGTTCTGCAGGCCCTGTAGCATAAAATAAGTGTTGATCAAACTGTTGCTTCAACCAATCAGATTTTGAGTTGGGGACACGAAGGCCTTCTAGAAGGCCTAGGTAACGTCAGCGTATTCACACCCTTTGATTGGATAGTCAGAGAGTGTCTGACTATGATGTAATGTGATTGGTTAAATGCTTTAATATGAAAATACACGTCTGGAAGCAGCGCAATCAGGGAAAAGCTATGAAAGGAAGCGACAGACCATTTGGAATTATTTAATAAGTATTCATGGACAAAATATAATTAACATCAGTCTGTGATTCAGACATTTGAGCGGACATTTTCAGCCCTAAAGCGAATTAAAACTTATGCCAGAAATACGACAGGGCAGGCTTGACTTTCAGCATTAGCTTCGATGGCGATAGAAAAGGACTTCTTGATGGAACTGAAACACACGGATAATCTGTACGACAGAGTAATTGAACTCTTTTTTAGGAAAGAAAGGGGGATGGATTTTGTGCACAAATAATAAGGATTTTTGGTGAGTAAAATGTTGCTATTTTCCTAAATAATATTGCAATTTTATGAGGTTATTATTGATGATTTTTTATGTGTGTCGCAGCTGTAGCACCCCGGGTTTGTTTCTTCAGTAAAGGCATTTATTCTGGATACACGAGTTATCTATCTTCGATGCAACGGCAACGGGTGTCTGTTCGGTTTGTTTTTGCACTTTGTTTATTTATCTTTCTTCAGTCATGTTTCATTCTCGTTCTGTTCCACGTCTGTCATTGTTCCTGTTCGAGTTCCTCTCCTTGTCTTGTCATGCACTTCGGGAAATTCTATGTTTCGGTTTTTTAGGGAGGAGGAGGAACGCATAAAGAAATCTGCGTGCGAATAAAGCGGAACGTGAGAAGCGTACAGAGATAGGACAACGAGAGAGAATGACAGCGATAGTTAGAAGCGTGAGATAATTAGTGATTAGTAGTGTTAGTAACTTAATCTAAATCCCTAATGTTAGTAGATTAGTTGGTTAGTACTATATACATCTAACTAATATATACAAAGTGTAATTAGAAAGTAAGAAGGAAGTAAAACGAGATTAGAAACGAAGACGGAAAAACCGAAACATAGAATTTCCCGAAGTGCATGACAGAACGAGAATGAAACATGACTGAAGAAAGATAAATAAACAAAGTGCAAAAACAAACCGAACAGACACTCAAAACATAACAATAAGATGGCTTTTATAGCCATAAAATAGTTATTGAGGGGTGGATTGATTCAGACGGAGCACTACTGAAGGCCTAGGTGTGAAATGCACGGCCCGCCACTGGAAGATGGAGACGTGCCCGCACCTTCCAAGACAGGAAGAATGTTTTGGAAATGTTTGATGATGCACAGTTAATCAAACTTTATCGCTTAGATCGTCAGGGAATCATCTTTGTCACTGATATTGTGCGGGATGTAATATCGCCAGCAACTTTGAGAAGTAGCGCAGTTACGGCAGAGATGCAAATTATTTTAACACTGCACTTCCTAGCCATGGGGAAAATGCAATTATGCATTTGATTGGAACCATCACAATCCACCATCAGCAGGGTAGTGGCAAAAAACTGTGACAGCCCTTGCAGCACCTGACATAGTTTTATATGTTGTGGCAGGATCAGGGGTGTTGGGTTACAACTCAGCCAAAGATCAATAATAAAATCAACATACAACGGCAAATAGGAAACAAAGGGAATTTTATTTGGGGAATTCTTACACACACATGCAGTCCGTGATCCACTCTGGTCGTCGTTGTCCGTAATCCAGAAATCGTAAACCCAATGCAGGTCCTCAAAACAGTCAATGGTCGGAACACAAACAGGGTTCTCAAAGCAATCCAATCAATCCAAAAAAAGCACAAATCTCTCTTTCCCAATCCTCCTCCACGCTTTTCCCTTCAGGTACTTTGCCCCGGTGTAGAACACCGGTGTGTCTTTTATTTCCCCCAGGATTACGGGAAACGTGCGTCAGGTGTGTGCAGACAGCTGGATTCCCCAATAATGTGCGGATGGAGCCAGAGGGCTGCTATGTACCGCCCTCAATAACTACTCCTCTTCACGCCTCCGACCGGGAGGAGGCAGCCTGACACCACAGGGCATCTCTCCTGGAGAGGGCATCTGCATTCACGTGGGCAACTCCTGACCTGTGAAGTACAGAAAACGCAAAGGGTTGTAAAGACAAAACCATCTGGTGACCCGTGCGTTATTCTCTTTGTTTCTTGCCATCCACACCAGTGGCGAGTGATCTGTGACCAGGGTACATTTTCACCCCAGTAGGTTATATTTCAGGGTTTTCAGAGACCGTTTTAGGCCCAGACACACTTTTGTCACGGTAGAATAATGCTGTTCTTAGGCAACGATTTTCAGCTAATATAAGTCACTGGGTGTTCTCACCGTCCTGCAGTTGCGACAATACTAGCCCCACACCCGTGTCCATCCATCTGTATGAGTAAGGGTTTTGTGAAATCTGGTGTCACCAGGACCGGTCCTGCACAGAGAGCGCTCTTAAGGTCCTGAAATGCCTTTTCCGCCTCCCCGCTCCACTTTACCTGCATGGCCAGTCTACTGTTAGTTAGCTCAGTGAGAGGACTGGCTATGGACGCAAGGTTTGGAATGAACCTCCTGTAGTAGCTGGTGAGTCCAATAAACGTCCGAACCTGCTTCTTGGTTACGGGACTGGGCCAGTTCCGGATCGCCTCCACCTTTTTCATCTGGGGATTAACATTCCCTCGTCCGATGGTGTACCCCAGGTATTCGGCTTCCTGCAAACCTAACCGACACTTGTTCGGGTTAGTTGTACCGCATTTAAAACATCGCTCACTCGTTTGAGATGTGTGTCCCAGTCATCTCTGTGAATTATTATGTCGTCCAGACATGTGGCCGCATATGTTCTATGGGGTCGTAGTACCCGGTCCATAAGCCTCTGAAAGGTGGGCGGGGCTCCATGCAATCCAAACGGCAGTTTGGAGTACTGGAAGAGGCCGTCTGGGGTGGTGAACGCAGTCTTCTCTCTGGACTCAGGGGTCAGGGGTACCTGGCAATAACCTTTGTTAAATCCAAGGTGCTTATGAATCTGGCAGTCCCGAACCTCTCAATCAGCTCTCATATTTTTGACTCTTCTATAATTCCCGCTGCCAACATTGTCTGCACCTCCTTTCGTACGGCTTCTCTCCTGGTCTCAGGGATGTGATAAGGACGTAATGCTACCTTCTTTCCTACCTCTGTATCAATGTGGTGTTGAATTAAATCCGTGTATCCTGGCTTATTAGAGAAAACTTCCTGGTTGCGGCAGACCAGCTCCTTTAGTTCCTGTTTTTGAGCCGAACTCAGCTGTTCTCCCAGTGGGGGGGGGGGGCTGTAAAAGAAGGCTTGTAACACGCTGTATATAACACTTCTTGGGCATTCCATTTCTTAAGCGGGTATATATGATAGGTCTGAGTTACATTATGACGGTCAGGTTGCCTTACCCGATAATTTACATCTCCGACTTTCTCAATGATCTCATAGGGACCTTTACATCTTGCCAGAAACTTACATTCAGAGCTGGGAACCAACACATGCACTTGTTCGTCTGGCTGAAACTCTCGCAACTGTGCTCCTCTGTTGTACACCCAAGCCTGCGTTGTATGTAGAGGAGCTCAAACTAATCCCTTCCCCATTAGACATTCCAGATACAGTTTTTCGGGTGTACCTATGGTGCCCCCTTTTTGTTTTCTCCTCCCCCCTATACCTGACCACAGCCGAGTGAACATACAGGGGCCCAGATTAGGGTAAAAGTCATACTTGTCAAAGGGCAAGTATCTTAGAAAAGATACTTGCCCTTCCTAAAAGTTACTTGTCCTACTCGCGTCACTGCGAGTGCTGTCGGTGAGCAACAAAGAAGACTGTGTATGTCAAATATTTTCAAATGCTTTATTTTGAATACAATATGTATATTTTTGGTGCCTATTTTTCTGTCTACTTCTGTAGCTTGAATGCACCGACTACATCTCATTATCCCTTCCTCCTCCCAGACAATCCACGGTCTACTCACCTTCCAATCTTCCTGGAAAGTGCGGTCTCTGCTCTCTGAATCATATTTTCACTGAGTTTTTAGCTGATCTTCTTTGTTTTACCCTTTTTAGTGGGGGGTGGACTTGCACCCTCAATAAATCTCCACTACGTCGTATGTAGCCGAAAGATAAACACAACGGTTAACGTCATTTATTTTCTACACGGATATTTATGTTTGACTTGTGCAGTGTGTGCTCATGGGACTGTGTAGCAGTGAAGCTCTGATGGCGTTAGCGACTAGTGTTCTGACTGTACAGTGTATCATAACGTACACTGCAGTCGGGACTCGAACAAGAGAGATTTTCAATTCCCAACTAGTGTGGTATGGCAGCTAACGTAATAGCTAGCTAATAATTCCTATAGTTAACCGAGCAGGGATGTGGGAATGATTTGTGCTTGGACTGTAGGATGGAGATGAGAAATCACTGCAGGAAGATCACAGCGATACTTCAGCCTGGCGGGAGGGCTCACTGAACTGAATATAGACAGTAACTAGCTAGCTAGTGTTGACGGATATTGCTTGCTAATTCAAGGCTTGGTAAATGATAAATGCATGATCACTTACTAAGCCTTGTGTTAGCAAGCAACTACCAACAACATATATCAATACCCAATGTCCGTGAACGCTAACGTTAGCTAGCTAACTAACTAGCTGGTTCTCGCTGTTGTGTCTATGTGTCGCAATCCGCGAACTTGCTTGACTGCTGCAGAGTCTGGCATAGCAACAACAACAAACGCGGTGAGCACAGACTGCATGCGAGTGACAATGTACCGCTTTTCCCATTTGGAACTTCTGAAATATTTTTGAATATCCGTGAATGAATATCTAAATTTTTTGTCGTCTGAGACGACAGGACAACTGCAAATCTGGGCCCCTGACATAGGGCAGTCCCGCCCGATTAATACAGGTACCGGTAAATTATCTACTACGCCCACCTTACCAACGTATTGTCCCTTCGTTGTCTGTAGGTTCAGTAGAGTCATGGGATAGGCTTTTGTTTCTCCGTGAATACATGTGATGGACACGGTGCCCGGTTGACTCTCCGCTCGGGCGAATTCAGGACGGATCAGGGTTACCATGCTCCCAGAGTCGAGAAGTGCCGTAGTCTTTTCCGCTGACCTTTATTGGGGTGACAGGGGAGGGACTGCCTTCACCAGCAGGACGTCAGCAGGCCACAGGGTCTTCCAGTTGCGTTTTCACCGGCGGATGCTGACAGCATCATGGTTAGGTCAGCTCCAGGATAGGTGACCCATCTCATTACAATCAAAACACCTCCTTTGATCCACATTCAAAAAAGGCCGTCGTCGTTGTGGGCTATTATGGTGTGTGTTGTCAGGTCTTTCAGTTATCCCGAAACCTCCATCAACATTATTTTTCTCTTTACCCCTGGTGGTTGGTTCGGGTTTTTGTGGTCGGCTGCTGCGCATAACTTATATTGCTACCTGATGCCCTTCCATCAGCTCTATGAGTTGATCTGCACTCTGGGGATTTGCTTGGCTAGCTAGTTTCTTTGCTTCATACGGGAGAGAACACAAACATTTATCAATGACCATTCGTTCCAAGGGACTTAGCAATGCCGGTTCAGCTGTCATCCAATTCTTGGTCATTCGGATTAAGTCGTACATCTGGGACCTGGGCGACAGGGCGGGGTCATAACTCCAGTCATGACATTTTTGTGATTGACAGATCAACGAGTGACCGTACTGATGCAGGATTTCCTTCTTTAGCACCGCATAACTTTTTGCTCAGTCTGTTGTTAAATCCTGGTATGTTTTCTGCGCCGCCCCAGACAGAAAGGGGGTGACCAGGCTGGCCCATTGCTCAGGTGACCACTCTTCTCTACTTGCCGTTCACTCAAATGTTTGTAAGTAAGTCTCGATGTCGTCATCATCCGTCAACTTGAGGATGAATGCACTGGGGTTCTCTCGGGGACGGTGGGCTGTCGTGACTCCAGCTGCGGTCAGACGACCTATTTCCGCTCGGAGGATTGCAGTTTGTTGGCGTGGTTCTTCCAGCAGCTCCTGGTTCATCACTCGCTATGCAATCTGGGCTTCCACAAGTTGTTTTACTAAGGCTTCCATTCTTCTGTGTCATGATTTAATTATTAATCAGTGGCCATTTAGGCACCAGTGCCTGCCCGCCTTCTCCACCAAATGTGGCAGGATCAGGGGTGTCAACATACAACGGCAAATAGGAAACAAAGGGAATTTTATTTGGGGAATTCTTACACACACATGCAGTCCGTGATCCACTCTGGTCGTCGTTGTCCGTAATCCAGAAATCGTAAATCCAATGCAGGTCCTCAAAACAGTCAATGGGGATCCTCAAACAGTCAATCCTCCTCCACGCTTTTCCCTTCAGGTACTTTGCCCCGGTGTAGAACACAGGTGTGTCTTTTATTTCCCCCAGGATTACGGGAAACGTGCGTCAGGTGTGTGCAGACAGCCGGATTCCCCAATAATGTGCGGGGGTGGAGCCAGAGGGCTGCTATGTACCGCCCCTCAATAACTACTCCTCTCCATGCCTCCGGGCAGCTGCCACAATGTATTGTGTAGTTGTATATATGTTTTATTCACAAATTATTTTCAGTATTGAGCTACAATACTTTTATAATAGAGTACCAACCTTAATACGATCGGCAGTTTGCGTAGTCCAGCATCCTGACAGTCGCCCACTCCACTGATTGTGACATTTTCTCCGAGGGTACGGAGCACTACCTCTGCCACTGCGCTTACAGGTTTAACTACAATAAAATAATTTGTAGCTCAATAGTCAAAATAATTTTAATAACTGTTGTTCATCAGCAATATTGCAATATGAAACAAATGTGTCTCATAAATAAGACTACAAACCAGTGCCAGATGTTTACCGACCACTTTAAGTGAAGAATGATTTCACTCCAAAGTAAGCTCCTAGAAGGTGTGTTCAGTGTAATTCTTAAGATATTTGATACATACCGGCCCTGGGGCGGTATGTACAAAGATTCTAAGAGTAGGAGTGCTGATCTAGGATCAGTTTAGCCTTTTAGCTCATAATGGATGTGGTTAGGATATGGACAGGGGGAAACCTGGTCTTTGCGTAGTGACCTGTCTAATGTATCATGCTATATATATATATACATCAATCAAACAGAAATGTATACTGTGTGAATGGAGGGTGAAGCTCTATGCTGCATGTGTGTATATGTAAACTCAAAAGCCACAAACCCAGATGTGAATGAACATAATAACATATTGGGGCAGCAGTGTGGAATAATATTTCGGGAAAGTTGCAGGTCACCAGTCGCAGGTTTTCATCATAAGTGTGACAGCGCAGTTGTAGTCTTGAGCATGCTCATGAACCTAAATTGTTTCAAGCCAATATCCAGCTGTCTAAAAGTGATGTATGTATCTGTTAATAATCATAATAATAATGAGATGAGCCAGTGTTTCCAACTTAAAAACAATGCGTTATCAAACCATGGCAGGAAAACACACCTTCCAAAACACTGGTGCACAAGAATGGAACAAGCTGTCAAACAAAATAAAAAGTGGAGAGTAGTTCCAAGAAAAAGGCTTATAAGTCAAGTCTAAGGAATATGGTATTTAATCAATAAGGGGGGTTCTTTGTGCCATCAAGGGAAATAACTGCTGGTTTTGATAAAACTCCTGAATTACGTGATTGTTTGTTATGTGACGTATTTATCATATTTTATGGAGTGTTGATCGGCATGGTGATCGCGCTTGACTTTCTCTGCTTGCCGCGGCATAGAGGAAATAAGGGACATAAGTCGGCTTTTTGCCAACTTTTTTGTGTTATCCTCAGCATTAATGTGATGTCATGTATCAAGTATGTTCGCATTGGGTATATATTTTTTTTTACATTGTCAAATAAAACAAACAAACAAACAATGAGCCATTGGATCTCAGCCTCAGAACAAGGCCTCGCGGCCTGTCAGGCGAAGGCACGTCAGGGTGCCGGCTCGGAGGAGGCGGTGCAGCGCTCACTACCGGTCTCAGGACTACAGCAGAGACCTCTCATATGAGGGACGGGATAATTGACATGAAAAAGAGAAGGTGTAATTGGCAACTAAAAATGAGGAGAAAAATGGGGGAATAAAAGCATCAACAGAAAATAAAAAAAGAAACCAACGTACCTCCACACACCTCTCCTGTCTCGTCGTCCAGGCACTCGCTGTCGTCGCACTCGCAGAACTGCCCCCCAACAAGTCCTCTGCCGTCGGGGTCATGGCACATGCAGCTGCCGCAGTGACAGGAGCCTGTAGGAACGAGCCACGTGCTCATTGCTACATAGTAACCCTATTTCTCCCTATTTTGTCCAGCTCTCGCGAGTCCCCATAGTAACAAAGGAAAGCGTACTTTTACTTTACTTTTACTTATTACTGTACTTAAGAACATTTATCTGTACATTGCACCCAACATGGGAAGCAATGTAGGACTTTTTAGTGTTACTGGAGTAATATTTCATCAGGGTATCTGTACTTTTACTCAAGTAAAGGGTTTGTGTACTTCGTCCACCGCTGGAGTACAAGACGAGCTTCCTCACCTGCGTTTGAACAAACCACTCCTTGGGGATTTCGGCAGAGCTCTCTGCTCCTCCTGTTTGAGAGGTTGCAGTCCTCCTGGTACTGGCAGGCCTCCCCAAACCAGTTCTCTTCGCAAACGCACTTCCCGCAGTCACAGGTGCCGTGACCTGAGAGAGGGGAAACCAGATTTAAACCGACCAAACCAGACCAAAATACAATGGACAGGGGCTCTCGCATAGCGTAGCGGTCTAACGCACTCGCCTTGACTGGTGCTTTGCGAGTGTGAGCTGCCTATTGTGGTCACAGTTGGAAACCCGACTGTGCCAGACTGGCCCTGGCCAGGAGCCCCGATCGGGGGCCGCATTTGGCTGTTCGCCCCAGGGGGTGGGGGGAGGGAGAGCCGGGTGCCACGCAGGACCATATGAATGGGGGTCCTCAGTTTAATGGAGTGATTGTGGTCAAATCGGGCGAGTAAACAATCAAAGCAGGACAAATGACTGGAGAAAGAGAACTCAAAGAGGGAATTCCATTTTTTTTCTTTAGAGAGTTCTAGAATACATCACCAGTAGGAATGCGTTCTGAATCGAGCAACACCATATGGTCTGAAGCCAAGAAACAGCTCATTCAGCTACAACCTCAACAACATATTCAATCACTCTTCATGCGGGCCCTTGACTTAGTAACACAAAACAGGGTCCTCAAAACAATCCAAGTCAAATCCAAACAGCAATCAAAAACAATTCCTTACACCACTCTCTAACACTCCAACCTACTCCCTCCCCCAATGTGACACAAAAGCAGGTCCTTTATACATTTCCAATGTATAAATGATACATGTATGTTGTCCTTTTTTTGAGTTAGAGGCAGGCAGAAATGTCCTCATACAGCCCCTTGGGATGCCACAATATATACAGCATGCAGTGGCGGATCCTGGCATAGGCAACATAGGCACTCGCCTAGGGCGGCACGCTGGCAAGGGGCGCACGCGCACAGCTCTCCATATACAGAGACAGACGCGCGCTCACTTCAGTCTCGCTCATCTGTGCTCAGCGCTGTGCTACAGCACTACTCTAGCACCGGGCAGGCATGATGTAACTTTTTCGTCCCACTGCTTCTGCTGTCTGTCAGCGTATGAAGTCTCCTAGTCCTCACCTGCTAGAAGCCCGAAGTGGGGGAGGGGTGGAGGTCAATAGCGCCCCTCAAACTCACACTGTACAGTACAAGTCAATCAATGAAATCACAAAATAACAACGCAACCAAATGCGCCCCTGCTCTCGTAACACACACAAGCAAATGGAAATAATATCTCAATAGCTACTGATACACAGCTGCAATTTTGCCTGGTTTAAAATATAAACCAATATTCATATTCATATATAATGGGCCAAAGATAAAGGTATGTGTTATGTCATCTCATCATGAACATTATGTTATGTTTTGAAGTAGTCTAGTAAGTAATTGTGCTAGCTAGGTATTGCATCAATTGCTATACTAAAGTTAATGCTAGCTAGTAGCTCAAGCATTTAACTAACATTACACTGGCTATGATGACGCTGAACTTTGTCTAAAAAACTTGATTATCATCATGAATATTTTTTGTGAATTTGTTTTGGGTAATAATAGCGCTATACTGCATCACTATGAGCTTCCTACTAGCTAGGTAACATGCATATAGTCCAGCTAAACTAGCAGTAAAACAGCAGAAGCTATCTTAAGTCTGGTTTGTGCATAATGAACTTTCAGCCACATTGAGCCATACTCAGCCAGTATTGAAAAGGTGTAACTCTGTGTTCAATTTAGTTTTATTTCTGTGCACCTTCAATTTAGTGTGCAATATATTTCAATGTTCTTATTTATTGTCTTGGACAGCACCTCCTTATTTTTGTTCCTTTTAAAAGAAGTGTAGTGTATTTTAGTGTATCTGTTAGTGTATTTTCTTCAAATAAAAGGGGTGCCTATTACGCCTGGTTACAACATAGGTACTTGTTTTGCGTGGCCTCCCTGGGGCTTGGGGTGGTATGACTGATCTCGCCTAGGGCACCAAGTGAGCCAGGACCGCCACTGACAGCATGCATGGCTATTATGTTCTGATTTCTTGTACAGATTTACTGTATGTGGTAAGCAAGAAGTTCACAGGATAATACAGATGCCACGACTACATTGGCTTGGTTGCCAAGACTACACGAAAGCATACGGTTATGGTCGACAAGCTGAGCATCGAGTAGCAATACATTAACTCTCTGTTGTACTGTATGGCTAATTACCAATCAATTATATGGAAACACATTTTGAATTGAACCGAACTGGAACATTTAATGGCTGCCTTTATTTGATTTAAAAATGGTACTATTGAATTAGAGAGATGAAATTAGAGGAGAGACGTGTCTCTTTTAAAATTCAAATTATAAAAAAAAAAAAAAGTAGCAAAAAAAAAAAATTTTGACACTTCCTTGGGGGCTGTTAGGTCTAAAGTGCATTTTGCATAGATGTGCCAGGATTTCTGTTGTACAGTTCTAGTCTTTAAATGTATTGTCTAGTTGTTTGGGCATTTAAAAACAACCTTGTTATACGTTACATAAGCACACAGATATTATTAAAGGGCTACCTTCGGAGCACAGCTTCAGTTAATAATTCATATATACTGTATGTATATATATATATATTTTTTTTTAATAAATGTTGTTTTTCAGATTTTTTCTCCCCAATTTGGAAGCCAATTATACCCTCTATTTATTTTTATTAACCGATTAACTCGCCGCCTGCCTGTCAAACCGCGTCCCTGATAGGCAGCTCACACTTGTACAGGACCAGCCAAATACGGGTGTGTTAGATCACTACGCTATCCACCAGCCCACAATTCATATTTTTTGATTAGCCTCAAATAATAGCCTCCGCTGTATTCGCTGTAATCATCACCTGTTTGGCGGTTGGCTGTAAAAGCCTTGACCTACATACTCACTCTTGCTGGGTAAAAGCAATCTCGCTTCACACAATGAACTGCCGAGGGTCACTTGAGTATTTCCAATAACACGTCCAAACTGGTACCACAGTCAAAAGACACAGTCAGGACGTCTCTTCTGTTTTTCTTTAAAATACAGATCGAGAAAAACAACCTTTGCTTTTGGAACATACAGTAATACTGAGAGAAAACAACATTCTGGTCTTCCACTGCAAACAGAAAGGAGCTACAATCCCCGATCTCTGTCTCTGTATTGATCCCTGAAAATCAATTTATAGTCGCTTGGCATCTGTTGCCATTGCACATGTCTAACGCTATCACGTGGTGGTTTCCTGAATAAAACATCTCTTCTCCCTACTCATTATTTTTTTTTTTTATTATTAAAAACTTTGCACAAGACAAATATATTAAGTGAATTGTAACAATTCTGGCACAGAAAGAGTGTAACCGATTGGCCTCAATATTGATGTTTATAGTGTTTATTTTGTCCAAAATACTTCCATCAAGTCACAGAGCACACACTCTACTGCTACAGTATACAGCTATGCAGCTAGCAGAGTTTGGCCTTAACATTTATCTTCCCAAGATGTTAAAATGACAGATTCCATCAGCACTCTCGTGTTTTTTTATTGTGACTGTGAATGTGACCTTTCCTTTCCTTGACAAATACAGGCCACTAGTTTCTCGTTTCTGGATAATTATTTATTTATTTATTTTCCATTTTCCAAACATGTTTTCTCTTATCTCGACCGTGACCATATGTCACATCAGGCTAATCAATATTCATTCTTCCTTTCCTCATCTTATAATACTTCACTGACGTTCATCATTCACGGGACAAGAAAGGGAGATATGCGTGTTGACAAATGAATCTGAATTTATGCGTTGATGAATTTGGCCCGACCTGCACAGACCGCACTTCCTCGATCATCTCTCCTCGTCTCATCCGTCTTGTTAACTTGATGTCCATTTCCAAGGGCCATCCATCAGTGCGTAACGATTCCCCAGGTCTGCGGCTGTATTTATTATTGAGATTCTCACTGGGTGCGACTCACAAGTTCATTTTAATTTTCACATGAGTTCTCTGTGAGAAAGATCGGGAGGGTCTGGGTAGCTCAAATACAAGAACCAGGGTCTCCGATAGCGTAGCGGTCTAACGCACCCGTATTGGCTGGTCCTTCACGAGTGTGAGCTGCTTATCACAGCCGTGGTTCGAAACCTGACTGTACCAGACCAGCCCTGGAAAACAAAATTTTAGAAAGGGTGTGTGCTGGAGGTTTTTCCCCATTTTTCAAAACCTTCTAGCCTGATAATGCATGAAGGAACAACCTTACTACCAGCACTCTCTAGCACTGCTCAATGAATTCATAATTACTTTAAAGTGTTGTTCCTCATTTTCAACGTTGAAGGTGGATCTGCAAAGAATAGTCCCTTTTTTATTTTTTTATTAAGCAATAAATCAACCTAATTTTTTAATTATTTTATGGTTCCAAGTCAAAGTCTTGTACAAACCCCAGAATGCATTTCCCCACCTCTCAGGCTGGGCCGTTAATTGCCACACGACCAGCTCAGACACGTTGCCAAAGCGTAACTATTTTTGTACAGCGTATGCAAAGACAACAAAAACTCAGTTCCAAACCAATTGGCATCATTTCCTTTACCAGTGACACATCAGCATCAAACAGTGTCACAAGTAAATAACAATGCAGATAGGTTATTTAATCTGCCTGTCCAAACAGCACATTCTTATATACTCACAAGAAACAGTTTGACTGTTTCTGCTAATAAGCATGTTTTACAGCAACACAAATATTTATTTTTCCATCCAATTCTGTCAGGAACCTTCCCTGCCAGCGGCCACCATATTGTTTCTTTGCTTTGCGCTGTGTTTGCCGACAATTTTTGAACGAAGGACATTCGGTGTACCTCACGGGCTCGACAATATATATTGATCAATGGCAATCTATGCACAGCTGGCATGCCGCCAGTGTAGCCCAGGGTATCACACCCGCTTTCTCACGATCAAAGCACCTCGCTGCGCATGATGCTCAAAATGTGTTCATGATCATTGAGTAACAGTATTTGATGAAATAATAATATTTGTGTAAAAATATGCATGGATCACGTGGGCCACCTGAACATGGCTCTGAGGGCTCGCGTTGAGACCATGAAAACACTGACTTGTCGCAGGGCAAGTCCCAAATCCAGAATTCACTTCTAGTTCGCAGGAGGGAAGGTAATATTCTAAAGTCAAAGTAAGTAAAGATTGAAAACATTTTATTGGAGAGATTGCTCTGCCCCCAGAGACAGGGAAGGTTTTTTGCACTTTTCTATAATCTATTTAGCATGTGCTTTTATCCAAAGCGACTTACAGTATTGAATTCATACATTCTTTTTTTTTACTTTTTTTAAATTTGTTTCTGATTTTATCCCATTTTCTCCCAATTTGGCAGCCAATTAGACCCGCTATTTTTACGTCAATCCCCCCCTAGTAATGTGAGTTCGCTGCCATAGTCCTGCGACCGGTAGTGACAAGGCGAAGTGACGCCTCTTCCGAGACGTCACTCGCCAGCCGTCGATCAACCCCGGTACTTACAGGGCCACTCTTATACGCAGCGAACGTCACGTCGGCTTCCTTCCCCCTCCCTGGGGCGGACAGCCAATCGCCGCCCCCTGGTGGCACTCCCGGCCAAAGCCGACACTTGGCGAGACGGGGAATTGAACCCCGGTCTCCGTGGCCAGCGTCGGACGTTGTAACCACTGGACCACGCGGGAGGCCGAATTCATACATTCTTCAGTATATCAGGACCCAATGGGAATTGAACCCACAATAATAATAATATAATAATAATATACGCCATTTAGCAGATGCTTTTATCCAAAGCGACTTACAGTAGTGAATGCATACATTTTCAGTATATGTGGCCCCAGTGGGGACAACCTAAGCATTGTCAGCACCATGACCGCCATCCACCTACTGAGCCACACAGAACCACATTTCTTTTTTTTTTCAACTTCAAAATATTATTTTTTTGCTTTAAACCCAGAGAGGAGAAATGTATCCCGTAATTAGCGGTTCCATGCAGACCATAGTCACATGTGGGGTGGGGATGTGACCTTTCTGCAGAGGTCACAGTGTGGACCCAGCCTGCCCACACAGTCAGCCACACCACACGTCTTCCTGGCGAGAGATATCTGCACACTTTATCCACATTAAAACACAGAAAAGACCCAACGAACAGTTTGAGGCCCATGACTCCATCACAGCGCTGGTGGTAAACAGCCCCCTGCTCTCCAGAGGGAATTAGCCTTGAGGCGGTACACAAATGACACAAATCTGCTTGTCAGCAGCTTGTCTCGGGCATAATGTAGGCAACATCATTTTCCAGCCCTCCTCTGGCTGTAGCCAGACATGGATGGATGCTGTGGATAAGGTCTTTTGCTGTCGGAGCCCTGCTAAACCAATCAGCATCACTGTGCAGATCGTCTGCTCCAATCAAACCGGTTGAAATGGAGCGGGGAGTTTTTTGAGGTGATCCACTGTCACGGGTTTCCGGAAGGTCTGCGCTTCCTGTAGAGATCCTGAATTCTAGCGAGCGTGTTTTGTTCCATTAGAACGGTTATTTCTGTATAAACATTTCAGTAAGGACCCAGCTATAGCAATGACAAACCGAATACTACAACAATTTCTCCTTTTTAAGTTCTTTTTCTGAACAAAATTAAAAGATGGGAGAGAAAAGCACCATACATGGACTGGTGTTGGAAATGAGCCACATACACGTGCACAGTGCATCGGGCACTGCTTCTGCGGTCGTCAATGTTCTCTGTGCTTGTCCCTTACACATAAACTAATCATTGTATTTTTTAAGTGAGTCGCTGCCTGTAGCTGTCACAGGGTTATCTGTCTCCGTCTGACAGCCGCCGTTTCAGAGACGCCGACAGGAGAAAAGGAAATGGCAGCAGCCTGTCAGAGTCCATCGGCTTCAGCCAGGAGGCCCGACGTCCCCGGGCCCACGTGTTAAAGGAGGCTGCTGTCAGAGCGAGCGCAGAGAACAGCCCCCACACTCTTCTAGTACCTCCTCCACCTCTGGGTGAACCTGCACCCCAAACCCAGGTCTCCTCATCGAGACAGCCTGCATTTCTCATCTCCAAAATGGCTCCTGATCTCTCATTAACAGCGCTGTAACCTGTGGCACAAAATGGCTCCTGATCTCTCATTAACAGCGCTGTAACCTGTGGCACAAAATGGCTCCTGATCTCTCATTAACAGCGCTGTAACCTGTGGCACAAAATGGCTCCTGATCTCTCATTAACAGCGCTGTAACCTGTGGCACAGCGAGGTCGGCTTCAATCCTCATTACAGGGCCTTGCGTGCTTCAGTCAAATACCTGAGCGTGTTTTCATTATCCATTTCCTGCTTTTTCACTGTGAACCACCGTATTCAAGGAGACGCCTCGATGGGCATGCTGAGCTTGGCATTGCCTCTGTGGTTAATTTGAGGTAACCAATATTTCAGGTTGTTGAATTGGTTCTGGATTAGTTGCCCTTTTCACTGAAATGTTCTGTTTTTAGAGCTTAAGGCAACCACACAATGTTCAGAAAGGCACGGAAGACATCATAATATGTAGCAGCTAACATGTTTTCATTCTGGATTGGATGTTGATACAGTTGTGGGGACGTGTTTTTCCACTGGACTCTCAGTGACCGTAGAACCCTGAAGATTCGTCAGGGATCCCTGCGCCAATCGGAGACATCGCGGGGGCGATTGTCTTCTCCTAGTATAAATCAAAAAAGCGACCCTTTGCTGAAATGCATTCCTTCTACGTATAAAAAAAAAAAATTCAAACCCATTGTCTCACAGGGGATTACGCAGGCCCGCGTTATCACATCCAGTGAGCTAAACCCCGCTGTTGATTTATGCACACCCGGTCCGGTGTGATTCATTGTGCGTTTGCCAGGCTCGCAGTGAATCCCAACCAATCAGATACGTCCGTCTCAGCAGCACCTGCCAAACCACACGTGAGAATGTCCACAGATCCTGCTGGGATGGGACTCACCCGATGGATGGGGTAGTTTTTTTGTTTCAGATTTTTTCCCCTTGTTCTCCCAATTTAGTAGCCAATTATACTCCTCTATTTATTTCGATTCACCTTCCCCCACAAACTTGCCGCCCGTCTCTACGGGGCAAGCTAATTCCCAGAGGCCAGCCATGATCCGCCTCCTCCGAGATGGAACTCGCCCCCTACTTACTGGAGACACCCTTCACGCTTCTCGGCGAGCTCGTGTTGGCTCCCTCCCACAGCCAATAGCCGCCGGTCTGGCACAGACAGGTTTTGAACCGCAAACACAATAGGCAGCTCACACTCGCAAAGGACCAGTCAAAGCGAGTGCTTTAGACCGCTGCGCTGTCCAAGGCCCCGGATGGGGTAGTTTGATAGCTCTGGGCAACACTTGGTGACTCGACACGGGGAAAGGACGATGCATCATGCGCCGGGCCACCGAACTGTCAGCCAGCGCTACGAAGGCGGGGTGTACTTGCCGCAGATGGAAAAGAGTACGACTGAGGGGAAAAGGGACAGAGCAAAACACAAGAGCCAGGGATTTCATGTGGCTCATTTAAACACAGATTTATCCTGTAGGGAGAAAGCTGTGAAAACGTGGGGGCGAGGGGGGGCGACTGCCACGTTGAGCTCCCTTCGTCTACATGGAAAGAAGGGGAAGGACCAGATGAGGAGCAGAAACATATTGTGCAAAAAAGAAGGAAGAAAAAAACACAAAACCGTTTAAATTACAGACCAAATCACGATAAACAATACCAGCAACAGGGGGAGGGAGTGGTGATCATCAATGTTTTTGCTTGTTTGGAAAGAGAAAAACCTTTTTTTTTTTTTTTTAAAGGCTAAAGTTTATTTGAACCTTTTGTGCTCCCTGGCTGATATAAGTAAGGGAGCCTTGCTCTGCGGTTTTGTCTTTGGCACTCAAACATTGATAAATCTGCTCGGCGGGCCAGAGTCACCCATACATGAGGCTGCTAGTCATACTCTACTTTAATGTTTAAAAAGTTAGCTCACTTAGCATGCTGTACAGCACCAGGTCAGCCCCACACGGCAGGTTAACAGATGGCGACAGTAAAACTACCAGCAGCCCCTACTCCAACTCCCCATCCATACCCCATCCGAGCCTGAGGAAACACACTGCGCGCTGAAAAACACACAAGGGCTTTCTGTTTCGCTTTTGAACGCCCCCCCCCCCCATCAAGAACAGTTTTTATGTACGGTATTGATATGCTTCTGATGAAAAAACGAAATTAACGTAGCCACATTGTGATTGGTCCATGCCATTCTGTATGTATGCACAGTGGGGTCCAAAAGTCTGAGTCCACTACCAAGATCTGTTTGTTTTCATCATTCATCGAAAACTAACACAACATTTTTGCTCATGTGGTATTTGTTATTCCAGAATGTCATAAAACACTGATACAAATTTTTTTTTAAATTGTTTGAGTAAGGATGGTATGAAATGAAAATATCTATAAATATTTTGTTTGCACACCACTGCCTTCCATTTCCTCAAAATGTTGTGACACCTTATTTTCCATGTAAGTTTTAATACACGGACACTCCTAATACCCAGTGTGAGTTGTTTTGGTCTTGTAACAATTAATACCGGATATTGACGTAATTAATATGGTCCTCTATGTGTTCTCGTTGCTACTGCAGGTGCTTTAATCTTGAAAAAGGATTGCAAAAGTCATATGGATATTTGCTTGTGATTACAATTCCGCAATATACAAAGGTGTACATGTTAGGGGCTGTAACGGTGAACTGTAAAAAAATATATGAGCTTATGTATTCCATGTGCTTTCATTGATGAAAGGTTTCTAAAAAAACAAGATAGCCGTCTTGAAACCTCGGTCAACCAAGCTCATCTTTACAGAGCGACAAATATAACTGAAGAAAATAAAATATTGCGTTTCTTATCAGTAAGCTGCAGTGAAAAGCAAAGATAAGACTAGGCACAGGAAAAAAATCATTTCTGGTCATTTCTGGCACGGAACCCGCCCACCTACTCTTGCTCTTCCTGATCCTTGACGAGCTCGTGCCGGCTCACCCTCCCCCCTCCCTCAGGAGCGGACAGCCAAATGCCGCCCCCGATCGGGGCTAATGTCCAGGGCCGGTCTGGCAGAGATGGCTTTCAAACCGCGTCCCTGATAGGCAGCCACACTCGTACCGGACCAGCCAAAGTACGGGTGCATTAGACCACTACGCTATCCGCCAGCTCTAAAGCAGTGTTTTAATACAAATAATAACAGTAACATACACCCCTTTTTTCTGTTCTGTTTGATTGTGGCAGGACATCTTGCATACCAGCCTTGGATGACACGTCCGCCTCAATACTGAGTGGAAACAAGAAAATAAAAGATTCTCATTGAGGATTAAGAAAAAAAAAGACTAGGATTAGACTACACTTGGAAAGAAAAGAAGAATAAAATGTTGATTGAATTTGCATAACAACAAGCACATTTGCAATAACATATCAAAGAAAGATTCTGTTCATAACTGAGAAGTCAAAACAGTGGCCTACAAGGAAAGAAGGCCATATTACATCAGCAGCCACTTCAAAGTCTGAGGTCTGATGAATTCTTACTGTAGGTATGGCAATCACACTGTCAGTCATATCAGGAAATGCAGTCAATGGGCCTCGGATAGCGTAGCGGTCGAAAGCACCCGCTTTGTGAGTGTGAGCTGCCTATTACAGCTGCGTTTCGAAACCCAACTGCGCCAGACCGGCCCTGGCCTTGAGCCCCGATCGTGGGCAGCGTTTGGCTGTCTGCCCCAGGGGGAGGGGGGAGGGTGAGCCGGCACGAGCTCGCTGAGAAGCGCGAAGGGTGTCTCCAGAAAGTAGGTGGGCGAGTTCCGTCTCGGAGGAGGTGGATCATCGCCGGCCTCGGGGAATTAGCTTGCCTCGTAAAGATGGATGGTGAGTTCGTGGGGGAGGGCAAATCTAAATAAATAGAGGCTATAATTGACCCTTCGCTAAACCACGCCCAAAAACGCAAACTGGCCAATCACAGCGCCGTGTTTTACATACTCCGACAGAGCCTCCGACAGTGTTTGGCTGCCTTCCATTCACTTTCACGCAAAAATTTGAAATTTTCTTCATTTTCGAGCTGGTTTTGCGGATTTTTTGCTAATTATGGTTAAACGTTGTGCCTGGGGCACGTGTAACAGTGACACTCGTTACCCAGAGAGGTTTGAAGGAGATATACGTTTTTTTCCCTTTATAAAACCTAAATAAAATCCTGAAAAGTGTTAGCCAGCTAAGCTAACGTGGCTACGGTCTGGATATACAGCTCCGGGTTGCAACGTTGGTAAAGTTAGACTAAATGTTAGCTTTGTTATTCGTGATCCAGACAGCTTGCTAACGTTAAGATGTTACAGTCAAGCTCTAGAAAACCAAGTGGGTAACGTTACCTTGATGTCAAAATGTAATACTATTTTTTCATTACTATTTCAGCACTTTGTCAAATGGGAAGCCCAGTCCCGAGTACCCAAATCTTGTGGAAGACTGGGCTGACACACTGCTGATATTTTTTGCTTTACAGAGGTCCAGGGTATGGAGCTACCTGTGGAGCTAACCAGAGTAATGTCGTTACAGCACACTATAGGCGACTAATGTTACGTTAGTTAGCTAATGCTAGCTAACTTACTACTGAATGTAACGTTATATAGGCCTACTGCTTTTGCTTTTTAATGATTGTAATAGTGAATAGAGACCTACCCAGCTTTACAGGAACAGTGTAACTTAATGTCGTTGTCCTCTGTCTCAATCGCCCGGTGATGCGGTGGTTCAGTTTTACTCTGATCTGTAGGCTTTCGCTTCTATCTTAATTTTTTTTACGTCATTTTGTTGCTGAGTCAGTCTGATATCTTGAATATAACCTTCAAATGCATATTGTATACCCTTCTGTCTGCTTCTATATGAAATCGCTTTTTCTATTTTCCAAAAATTGGACAATATTTCTCCAGGGAGTGCAGTTAGTGACAGTGGGAGCGCCATGCTGGCTCCGAAAGCTTGACGTACATAGCAACAATAACTAAGGGGGGCGTGGTTTAGCGAAGGGTCAATTGGGCACTAAATTGAGAGAAAAACGGGAAAAAAATCTGAAACAAATTTTTAAAAGGAACTGCAAACACAACTAAGTTTCGTGGCAAATTTTGCAAATTGAGCGGAACATTTGTTTTTGACTATACATGATCACTGCTCTTTGCAGTCACCTGGTTGTTGCAAACCTCACGAAGAAAAGTGAGATAATTGCGCAATCATGATTTCTATCTTGCATATTTATTTATTTGATGCACTGTAGTATATTTAGCGTTACACAGAAGTACAAACTAAATAAATCACCCCGTCCCACTTCTGACCTAAAGCTTTCATCTGCTTCCGTCAGCCTCTGCTTCAGTCAGCCTCAGCTTCAGGAGGCACCAGCCATCACTGCTCGCCTTGAATGAATATGAAATCAGAAATATCATTTAAAAAATCTGTATCATCAAAATATGCAATATGTAGGAGTGCAGAGTGGAAATGACATGATGAACCTCCATGACACCGCGAGTGGGAAGATTACCGGCATTGGAATCAGGCATCGGGAATATTTAAATTGATAAATTATTTCCACCAACAAACAACATCGTTTCTCCTCTGGCTCTGTGGTGAGATACGGGGTTGGTAAGCTCCTTTCTCCCTGATGCTAACGATAACGCAGGGCTCCAGATGTCCCCCCCTCCCCCGATCACAGCTGTGCATTGAACAGTGAGAGAAGCCAGAAGCCCCATTATCGCTGAGCAGGACGCTCTGCCCTCCGGGGGGGTCTGGCGGCGTTGATGAACCCTTCACCGCCAAGCCACCCGTCTCCACAAATACATCATGTTCCTCCATTATTGCTCCTCCGTATCATCGGAGAGTGACGTCTAAATGTATGTGCTCATGCCTGTTCTTTCCAAGGTCAATGCAAAAGAGGGCCAAAGGACACCGACGTGATATTCGCAATACATTTATTTTTCGAGGCGTAACAAACGTTACATCTAATGTAATAAGTTATTATTAAAATGCCCCCAACCCCCCCCAACCAGGGCAGATTTTGACTACTCAGCAATGTTAATGAGTAAGTGCATTCGTCAATATTATCATACAACAAATGAGCGTTGTTTTTTTATCTCACTATCCTGCTCCCTCATAAACGACTTCCAATGGTCCCTGGCATGCACAGGATATCGGAGGGGGTGCCAGACTCTTAGAAAAAATACATTTTATGGTCCAAATAGATATTTTAAATAAATACTGGTAACATGGAATGGTAATTATTTCCAGAGGAGAGCCCTGGGTGGCCTTTAACTGCTGCAATGAAACAAATGACAGATGGTAGTGGAAGCTACGGAAAAATCTCCCAATTTACATTTCAAAAGTCATTTCAAAATGTGTTTCAATACCTCATCAAAGCAATACATTTTTTTGAAGGGCGACGTGCATTTCACCATATTGTTATACAGGTCTTTATCTGCTTTGCATATACTTACATTTTTTGTTCACTACCTGTATGTTGTTCACAAATCACTGAATTAGATTTTATTGTTATCATTGCCTGCTCAGCGTTTAGATTATGTTTGTGTGGGGCCACATATAGCGTAGCGGTCTAACGCACCCATATTGGCTGGTCCTTTACGAGTGTGAGCTGCCTATCACGGTCGCGGTTCGAAACCCAACTGTACCAGACCGGCCCTGGTGGGGAGCCCCGATCGGGGGGTGTTTGGTTGTCCACCCCAGGAGGAGGGGGGAGGGAGGGCTGGCACGAGCTCGCCGAGGAGCGGTAGTGCGACCTCGTAGACAGGGTTGGGCGAGTTCCGTCTCAGAGAAGGCGAACGTTGCCTCGAGGTATTAGCTCGTCCCATGAAGGAGGGTGAAATCGAGGGTATAATTGGCTACCAAATTGGGAGAAAAAACAGAGGAAAAATCTGAAACTAAAATGAAAGATTCTGCTTGTGTGATGGATGAAGTGGGTTCGGTTGCTGTGTTTCTACACAGTGTATTCAAAACGGAGCGTCACTGTGAAGCAAGCAAGTTTACCAGTCACCGGAGGCTGCCAAACGCTGAATTTAAATCTCTATGGTATTCGAGACATGCACTGTCTGCTGTTGCAAATCTCTTTCATTCTCATCTATTGTATAACACTTTGTGGCAGGCAGGCAAGACACACACTCACAGGACCCCTCTCCTGGATGAGACACCAGTGCATCGCTATGACACACAAGCACAGATAAAGAAGACACACTCACAGACACACTTTGGAAATGTCCATTAACTTGTTTTTTTTGTGGCTGTGGGAAGAAAGTGTATCCAGAGGTAACCAGGACGTAGACAATTCCAGACAGATAGAGCCAGAACCAGACCCTGAAATCAGATTAGGAAGTGCATTTCCTTCTGAAAAAATATGTTTTTCTTCATTTATTCGTTTTTTTTGTGGCCTGTTGTACAGCACATATATTGGACTTTTTCTTTCTTTTTTGGCAGGGGAATAATGTTTAAGTGAGAGGAAAATCTATCAAAATCAAAACCAATGATTACATGCATTGGTGGGTGTTAAAGGTACAGTTTAATAGTTTGAGGAAAGTAATTATAGGGACTTGGTTAGCGAATATGTAAGGGAATAGAAAGGTCCACTCTCACGCTAGCAGTGGCAGTACCCAGAGCACCACGGGGCAGGCTGGCCGAGGTCCTGTCGCCCCCCAGTTCCAGGCCAGCACGAGACACAGTGAAGCTCGCACCGTCTTCTATTTCATCAATGCATTCAAATACACTATGCCGCAATCTGTCCTGTGTACTATGGTTTAACTGCGCTGGGTGTGTGTTTTCGCATTCGAATCTCTTTCCTTTTTATCGTTTTTGGAGGGTTACGCATTGGTCAGCCTCGGCCCACTTTACGAAATGATGTTGGAGTCACAGCTGTTGCAGCCAGCGATGTCAATAGCAGTCTCTGGGGGAGAGGCAGACAATGCGTTTGATTTCTGAGAGCTCTTACAGAGAAGTCATGAATTTGTGTGGGCGCTCGTTGTTCTCTGAAAGGCCTTTCAATAGAACCGCTGGGGATGAGGAGAACCGGCGTTTGTCAAATTAGAAGCCTTTGAAGTGAAGCGCTGCGGTGAGTCTGGACTGACATCCAGAAGGCATACACGGCAGCGCCTCGTCAGGCAGAAAGCAACACCCACAGTAGCAGTGAGTTTGAGTGCATCGGGGCGGAGGATAGTGTACCCGTCTAACGCACGTCACAACTTGTGTAGGGAGGGCAAATCGAACTAAAATAATAGGGCACTAAATTGGGAGAAAAACCAGGAAACATCTGAAATAATTTTTTTTTAAATGTATTAAAATGTTTAAAATGTTTGAGTACACCTTCCATCTGGATTACGGATAATTGGGCACTCCTTCATTCTACAGCAAGATAACGACCCGAAACACACCTCGAAGTTGTGCAAGAACTATCTGGTGAAGGAGGAATGTGAACAACAACTCAAACTAATGACCTGGCCTGCCCAGTGTCCAGACCTCAATCCCATAGATCTTGTATGGGACGAACTGGACAGAAGAGTCAAAGCAAAGCAACCCACAAGTGTCTCTAGGAATTGCTGCAGGACAGCTGGGAAGACATATCGGGTGATTTCCTGCTGAAACGTATTAACCGAATGGCCCGTGTTTGTGAGGCTGTTATCGAGGCAAGGGGTGGCTATTTTGAGAAATCCAAGATTCAATTCTCAATTCAATTTTCTTGAACATTGCTTTGATGTTCCTTTTGTTTATTGTTGTATTTTTGTCATTTTCAAGTATGTACAGAAACTTATATGGTGTAAAACATTGTCAATTATTAAATAAACCTAGTTTCCAGCAGGTGTACTCAAACTATTGACTGGTACTGCATAGCGGAAGGCCTGCTTTTTCGGAAGGGCAGTCACGTTCTGTGAAATGAAATCAGGGGACCAAAGGAAGTCTGCCGCTAATGATGGAGGATCTGTCGGAAGGGAAAGCCAGACCACGGTGAGACATTCACTTCATGAGACATTCTGCTCAGTCATTAACCATTCATTAATGTATTAATGTAATTTACTCATGGCTGCTGTATGTGAGTCTATGTGCTGTGTGTGTGTTGTTGATCGTGTTCCTGTTGTCTGTACCTGTGAGCTGCTGTACCCAGACAAATTCCACCAACTCTGTTGTTTGGCACTAAAAGCACTTTGACTTTGACTTTGACTTGCCAGGTCAGGTAGTAGAGGCAGAAACACTTGGGGCTATTCAAGTCCAGGCTAGATGCAGTACTAGGCAAATGGAAAATGTGGCATTCGACCGCAATGCAGGTTACCCACGGCGACCGGGGTTCAATTCCCCAGCTCGCCAGTCCAGCTCTGGCCGGGAGTGCCGCTAGGGGGCGGCAATTGGCTGTCCGCCCCAGAAAAAAACACAAAAAAAAAACATTTATACAAATAAAAAAAGATATATCTTAAAAAATTGTATCAATATGAATATTTTCCCCGTAATTCCGGGCCCCATGCGACGTTTGGGCCCTAGGACCAGGCCTTGTTGGCCTGTGCAGAGATCCAGCCCTGTGTGAGCGAGCCAGGTGTGTATCACTGGGAACATTCCCTCGAGTTGTACCAGTATTACTCTGTTATTGCTTACCGCCACAGGTCTTCCCGTCGTGTGTTGCACAGACCCAGCTGTGACACTCGCACCGCGGGCCGTAGTACTTCCCCGGGTCGGTGACGGAACACACGCAGAGCCCACAGTCACATTCCCCCCTTCCGCTGCAGATGAGGCCGTCCGGGGTCCGGCAGCGTCTCTGTGAAAGCTCGCTGGACAGTCTGCAGCCCCCGCTCACAGTCCTGAAAATGGGAAGAAATTTAAAAAGCAAATGTTTTTAAACATTTTAGTTTTACATTTTTGGTTTAGTTTTCCCCCCGTGTGTTTCTCCCAATTTGGTAGCCAATTATACCTATTTCTCTTCAATTTACCCTCCCCCCCACGAACTCACCATCCGCCTCCACGGGACGAGCTAATACCTCGAGGCAATGTTTGTCTCCTCCGAGACGGAACTCGCCCAACCCTGTCTACGAGGTCGTCCTACCGCTCCTCGGCGAGCTCGTGCCAGCTCCCTGGGGCAGACAAGCAGGGCCGGACGGGGTTTCAAACCGCGACCATGATAGGCAGCTCACACTCGTAAAGGACCAACCAGTACGTGTGTGTTAGACCGCTACGCTATCAGAGGCCCAAAAATCCATTTTTATAACAACCCAAATTCACAAATAGCCCCGAATTCGCAGACAATGCTGAGTTTTTTTTCCTTAGCTCTGAAATCAAATCCTTTTTTTTCTTCTTTTTTTAAAAGTATTTACCTGAGAGATAATGTACTTGTGTGGAAAGCAGCATTTCACAGCTATAATTAGACCCAGATGCTCATTCAGCCTGTGAACCTTTTTTACCTTCTGATGAAGAGGAGCCCTGAAAGAGGTATCTCCAAAATGAACGGATTCTTTTGTGTGTAATGGACCATTCAGGTCCTATTTTAAGCTTAACGCACTCTATTTGAGCTCCTCTCCCCCATTTATTGACTGACTGAATTGTTGATATTTCACAGCAAAATGGTCCTAGCCCTAATGTCCAAAACCTGAAGGGCAAGCGCAACTCCTGGATCATTTGCAGGAAAGAAAAAGGCGAAATTAAACCGCAATTTCACTGCAACAATCCATGCCAACTGGAACGAAAGGCCCGTCTATAACCTTTCTGTTCCAAAAATCGGGGCACGAGAGTCACTGACTGAATAGAGTCTGGCAGGAAAAAAACATCTATAACCTCCAGTATCCTTTCACGACTTTGGCACCAATTCAATCAAAACTTAGATTTAAAAAAGTTACCATAGAATACAGACAGAAGCCCCCTGTGCAGAAGCTGAAGTGCTTATTAGCACCAGATTTAGTGAATTGTGAAAACGACGAGCACAAAGGAAATGCTTTAGATGGACAGAGGTGTGGTATGTAGATGGACAGAGGTGTGGTATGTAGATGGACAGAGGTGTGGTATGTAGATGGGCAGAGGTGTGGTATGTAGATGGGCAGAGGTGTGGTATGTAGATGGGCAGAGGTGTGGTATGTAGATGGGCAGAGGTGTGGTATGTAGATGGGCAGAGGTGTGGTATGTAGATGGACAGAGGTGTGGTATGTAGATGGGCAGAGGTGCGGTATGTAGATGGGCAGAGGTGTGGTATGTAGATGGGGAGAGGTGTGGTATGTAGATGGGGAGAGGTGTGGTATGTAGATGGGCAGAGGTGTGATATGTAGATGGGCAGAGGTGTGGTATGTAGATGGACAGAGGTGTGGTATGTAGATGGCCAGAGGTGTGGTATGTAGATGGGCAGAGGTGTGGTATGTAGATGGACAGAGGTGTGGTATGTAGATGGGCAGAGGTGTGGTATGTAGATGGGCAGAGGTGTGGTATGTAGATGGGCAGAGGTGTGGTATGTAGATGGGCAGAGGTGTGGTATGTAGATGGGCAGAGGTGTGGTATGTAGATGGACAGAGGTGTGGTATGTAGATGGGCAGAGGTGCGGTATGTAGATGGGCAGAGGTGTGGTATGTAGATGGGGAGAGGTGTGGTATGTAGATGGGGAGAGGTGTGGTATGTAGATGGGCAGAGGTGTGATATGTAGATGGGCAGAGGTGTGGTATGTAGATGGACAGAGGTGTGGTATGTAGATGGCCAGAGGTGTGGTATGTAGATGGGCAGAGGTGTGGTATGTAGATGGACAGAGGTGTACCTGTTACATGTTACAGCTACAAGCTGAAGGTGAAGCAATAACAACAACAAAATAATTTGGTGTTTTGTGAACAGTGATATCTTCCATAGTATATGAAACACAAGTACATTTGATGACATACGATTGTCAGAGCTGATAAATGTCCTTGAGACAATGCTGGGATCTAGTAACATTATATAAACATTGTGTAAGGAGAATGTGTGAGTTTTGCTGGGATGGTTGTTGGTTCTGCTTATCCGTTCAAATCTAAAGGCCAGCCAGTGTAATACTGTTCTTATCACTCCAAGGTTTCTTCAAAGTAAAATGTGTTGAATTTGACAGCCTACCAGCATTCCGTTGCTGCCTTTACTGTAGTCATTGATGTTACAAAGAAAAAAAACAGAAAAAAAAACACTTTTTCTCAGAGAAAAGGGTGTCAAGAGATTGGATATTGGATACTACCGTTGGCTATTTGAAACTGTATTCAGCAACATTATAAAATTTCAGTTTATTTTTTCTGAACCTTGAAATTATGACTGCTTTTTTATCTAAAAATGATATGTATTTCACTTGGTTGTAAATAAAACAATCATTGTAAAATACAGTGGGTATTAAAAGTATTCATCCCCTTTGGCATTTTTCACATTTGATTTTTTCTTGGATTTGCTTTGAATGTTCTTTGGTCTTAATGATGAAGCTCTTGTTTGGAAATGCACTAACCAACTGTGGGACCTTTCACAGACAGGGGCATTTAATTTGAAATCTTTGAAGTACCTTAAGTGTACACAGGTGAACTCAAATCAAATAATTGATTGCACCAGAGTTCATTTAGGTGTGTAGTAGAAAAAGGGGTGAATACTTATGCAATCAATTATTGTCTTTTTTGTTTTTTATTTGTAATTAATAAAGAAAGAAATGTTTAAATCTATAGTTATTTTTTTAATTTGACATTATAGAGTATTTTGTGTTCAGCAGTGGCAAGAAATCCCAATTAAATCAATTTTGATTCCATAAAGCAAGAAAATAAAATGGCAAAGGGGATGAATACTTGTTATACCCACTGTAAAAGGTTTATATTCATTGTTACTGTAGTTCACAATTCTTGAATGATATAACAGATGCTGTCTTTACTTCTTTAATTTGTAATCATACTGTAGGCCTGCTTGCAGAGAACTAAAGATAATTTCAGCTATTGGGTATTCAGAAAAGAAAAACTTCCACAGTGGGAATGCCAAAACCAAACAAAGAACAGACAAAGAACGACAAAAAGATTATAGGCATCTATGTAGTCCGTTTTCACATCAACTGGAGATGTCTCTATTTCGAGTTGGCGTTTGGGAACAGTAGTGTGCTTTCATCAGTCAGTTTCACAGCTTGCTTCCAGTCAGGCCCACATTTGAGTGCACTGGCTCAGGAGGTATTGTTTGATTGAAGGTGGTGTTGCGGGGATGCAAGGATGCTTCTTTGCCTCGACAGAGCAGGTGCTGTTGCTCAAATTGCTAGCCCGATGTGTCCTTTCTGTTTGAACTTTGAACTTTTTTACTGTAATAATGCATTTATATATATACATTACCGGTCAAAAGTTTTAGAACACCCCCATTTTTCCAGTTTTTACTGAAATTTAAGCAGTTCAAGTCCAGTGAATAACCTGAAATGGTACAAAGGTAAGCGGTAAACTGCCAGAGGTTTTTAAAAAAAGTTTAGGTTACCATAAACTGAAAAATAATTTACATTTCAGAATGACAAAAAAAGGCCCTTTTCAGGGAACAAGTAATGGGTTAACAACTTACAGCTGTTCTGCAGCAATGGAAGTAAATTAAGCCTTGAAAGTTGAAGTTGCAAACAATTCCTACAGGTGTCCCAACTTTTGTTGATTACTTACAAACCCTCTGTCTGTATAAAAGCAGTGTTGGAACAGACTGTGTTACTACACCCTCTGAAGCATTATTTGGACAATATTGCACTGGAGGAAGTAGTATATTGCTATCATAATGGAGAGGAAAAGGCAGTTAACAAAGGAAGACAGACAGACCATTATAACCCTTAAAAAAAGGTCTTTCCTTTAGAGAAATGGCAAAGAAGGTTAAGGTGTCAGTGAGTACAGTTTCCTAAACCATCAAAAGGCACTTGGAAACTGGAGGAAACTGACAGGAAGAGGTCTGGCAGACCCAAAGCCACAACACAATCAGAAGACAAGTTTCTGAGAGTCAACAGCTTGCGTGATAGGCGGCTCAGGACAACGGCTTCAAGCACAGCTTAACACTGGTCGAAGTAAGGAAGTCTCAGTTTCAACTGTGAAGAGAAGACTTCGAGCTGCAGGTTTGACAGGTCGAGTGGCAGTAAGAAAGCCATTGCTAAGATGGCAGAATAAGAAAAAGAGGCTTGCCTGGGCCATGAAGCACCGCCAGTGGACTACTGAAGACTGGAAGAAGGTCTTATGGACCAATGAATCAAAATTTGAAATCTTTGGTTCATCACGCAGGGGTTTTTGTATGCCGTTGAGTAGGTGAAAGGATGGTTCCTCAGTGTGTGACACCAACTGTCAAACATGAAGGAGGAAGCGTGACGGTCTGGGGCTCTTTTGCTGAATCCAGAGTCGGTGAAAGCAAAGCAACCTACAAGTGCAACACATTTGCAGGAAATTCTGCAACAGTGTTTGGAAGAACTTTCCGAACAATATTTGATTTCCATTGTAGAAAGAATACCACGAGTGTGTTTGGCTGTTATATCTGCAAAAGGTGGCTACTTTGATGAGTCAAAAATGTAGATTAGATTTTGTTAAACAAAACAATTCCATGATTTCTTTTTTATCTCCAATTGTTTATTTGTTCTATGCTTTAATTTCAGAGTACGTTGAAACATTAAAATTTCTATAAAAACTGGAAAAATGGTGGTGTTCTAAATCTTTTGACCGGTAGTGTATATTTGTTTAAATACTTTTAAAATATACAGGTAACAGCCCAAATAATGGAAACACTTCAGAAAATGAGGGATTCAAAGTGTACTCAAAGCAGGTGCTTCTACACAGGTGTGGTTCCCAAGTTAATTAATACTCAGGGTCACGTATAAAAATGCTGGGCAGGCCCAGTCGCCCATTGTTTTGGCTACCGTGGCTAGAAGAAGAGATCTCAGTGGCTTTGAAAGAGGGGTGGTTGTTGGGGCATGTTTGGCAGGAGCTTCAGTGACACATACTGCTCAACTTGCTGATGTTTCACGAGGAACAGGGGCTAAGGTGATGTTGGCATGGAACTCCATCAACTAGGGGCAACTGTGGGGGGAACACGCATACTCCTTGACATGATGTCTGTGCATTGGTTCGAGATGCATGTCAAAACAGATGAGCAACTGAATCAGTTAACTGCAAATATCTTGAGCGTGAAGAAAAGTCCATCAAGAGCAGTGCATAAACCCCTTATCACACCTAAAAATGCACATTTGTGAGTACAAAGAACTCATTTGTGGTGCAAAGAACACAGGCAGTGGTCAAAAAAATAGTCAGATGAGTCACCCTTCAGCGTGTTCTTAACAAGCGGACGAGTGCATGTGTGGCACACACTAAAAGAAGCCTACAGGCTTGTTTCCCATGGTGAAGAGTTCTGGAGGCTCTGTTATGGTGTGAGGTGCATTTTCCTGGCATGGTTTAGTTAGGTCCACTCCTTAGACAGCAATGTCTAAGCAAATAAATACAAAGCCATTCTGAGTGATCACCTTCAATCTGTGGTGAAGCATTTCTATCCTGATGGGAGTGGTCTCTTCCAGGATGAAAATGTCCCATTCACAGGGCACGAGTTGTCACTGAATGGTTTGATGAGCATTAAAACAATGGTCACTTATGGGAGATTCTGGAGCGGCACCTGAGACAGCGTTTTCCACCACCATCAACAAAACACCAAATGATGGAATTTATTGTGGAAGAATGGTGTTGCATCCCTCCAGTAGAGTTCCAGACACTTGTAGAACATATGCCAAGGCTCATTGAAGTTGTTCTGCCAGCTCGTGGTGGCCCAGTGCCCTATTAAGACATTTTATGTTGGTGTCTCCACTATTTTGGAAGTTACCTGTATACTGTATATGAATATTATATATAATATATATTTTATACTATTTTATGATGAATAATGATATATTAAAATATCATGTTGTTAAATTGCTTACACATATTGTATGTCTTTTCTTTTCAGGAGAAATATAGAAAGGACAAGCGTCATCTTCGATTCAGTTTAGGTTTGTTTTGGTTTGTGCTTTGGTCTGCACCGTGTCCTAAGACAAACACACGCACATGTGTCTGCACTGTGTCCTAAGAGAGACAGACACACACACACACACACACGTGTCTGCACCATGTCCTAAGAGGCCATTATGAGGCTGGCAGGCAGCACCTGCTTCGTCTAGCCTTATGTAAACAGCAGCTCCACAGCTGAGCCGATTTACAGAAATCCTTGTCACGGGCCCGCACAGCGATCCACACAGGCTCCCACAGAATATGCAATATAAAAAGAGACTTTTTTGGTAGGCTCTATTCGCCAAATATTTAAATGTAAACGCATGCCATTTTAATATTATAATAGAAGAGTATTTTTAAAAGATATACATACAAGAAGGGATGGCCTATACCTTTTTTTTTTATAACGGGGAAACAAAGGTTTCAATGTTTGTTACTTTGAGCCCAGTCCATTTTTGAATCCGTTTTGTGGTTTGAAGTGTTTCTAAATTGTAAAAAAAAAAAATCTGACACGGTCCTAACACGTGAATCGTATTCTATCACATATGGCACGTTTGATCGCTTACAGACACAAAGCCAGCCATGAATGTGTTTTGGCCAGCTGCCAAACGCGAGTCAAATGTCTCAAATCTTAAAATGATCTAAGAACTTTAATGCATTTTTCAATACCGATTATTTTTGGATAATTTTTTCAAAAACTTCATACATTTCACGGGATTAGAATCCAAACAACACAACCTGAATACAACTCTGTACTCTGTAATTAAAAATGTATATATCTCTCGCACTGTAACTAGGACTGAAATAACAACTTTATTAAATGTACAGCCCTGCACGGCAACCTCCGTTACCCCAAACTTATGACGAAACGTAAATTTTTTTTTACTGTAGGCTACTGTACTTTCAACGGAGCTCCGAGGGTAAGAAAAAAAACCTGTCTCTTTCAGCTGATCCCTGCAGTCGCGGGGCACGCCATCTGTCAGAAAAGTTAAAAAAACTGATGAGAAAAACAAAAAGAGGCACAAACTCACCTCCGCGATTGCGATAAACCGTCTTCCACGGCCCAGAGGAGCAGGAGGAGCAGGGAGAGCGAGACAGAGTGCACCAAAGCGTCCGCGGGCATGTTTAGTTCCCCCTCAAAGAAAACCTGAAAGTGAAATGCCTTGAAGGGGAAATTTCTACTTTTTTCCCAAAACCGGAGGGGAGAGCAGGCGAGAGAAGCTGGCCAAAACCGGCTCTGAGTCTGCTGAGGCCAACAGCGGGCTCCGTACAAGTGCCTTTCATTAGCTGTGACTGTTAAGCGCTCGAGCTCGATCCTTCGCGAGAGAGAGGTAGGGTAACGCGCCAGAAAAGTAAAAAGTGTAGTCACTAGTCCAGAGAGGACTTAATTAGAAACAGTCGTTGTTGTCCAGATGGTTCATGGTTATTTGTGGCGTCCTATTCATCAGATTTTTATGGTGAACAAAATATGTTCACCATAATAGGACAACACATGAAATCAATAAAGTGGCACAGCATATTTTGTTCACCAAAATATTCTGTGCCACCTTATTCATTTCATGTGTGTTCCTACTAATTCAACTATTTTGCTTCAGGAAAATAATGGTTTATCATATTTTTTTAGTTAAAAGCATTTCTTCGTCCAGAAGGTACTTTCATGTTGTCAGTGGGCCAGACATGTACCGGACTATAGTAGTAGTTTACTGAAATATTAACTCCTCAAATATGAAGTCCTGAAAGCCTTGGCTTTGTATTGCCCTCTCTTTACAAATTATAGTTAGACAGGACAGGATTGAGGTGCATTAAAAATTGATTTTAACTTTTTAATTAATGTAATGAATCAAAATATCAAATTCAATATAAATGATGCACACTATCGATTTGGACTGATTATGAACAAATCTAACTGCTATAGCATAAAATGAAGTTCCCCCTGTAGGAAAATAAACTTTACAGAAACTGTGCTATCTTTGGGAGGTAGCTAAACCAATTACAGTCCACACTGACGTATGCCATAAGCAAAGTAAATTTAGCTGTAGTTGTGGTTTTGTAATGCCATTCTGTCAGAGGCGAAGTCCATTTGACGAACTGTATCCACAGCAACTAATACATTGTGGAAGGCATCAGTCTAGGGTGGTGAACGCCTACTGGCAGGGCAACTGGGGGCACACAGCTGTGCAGGATTATCTCATTGTACCTGTGCGCTTAAAACTGCTCTGCTCTTTTAGTGGGGGGGCTGGAACACGGGAGCTGAACGCTGGTGAGAGAGACACTGATTGAAATGCAACTGAGAAGTCGCAGTTGTCCATGTGTAGTGTGTAGTGTGAGTGCGTAGTGTGAGTGTGAGTGTGTGAGTGTGTAGTGTGTGTGTGTGTAGTGTGAGTGTGAGTGTGAGTGTGAGTGTGAGTGTGAGTGTATAGTGTGTAGTGTGAGTGTGTAGTGTGTGTGTGTGTAGTGTGAGTGTGTGTGTGTGAGTGTGTGTGTGTGTGTGTGTGTGTGTGAGTGTGTGAGTGTTTAGTGTGTGTGTGTGTAGTGTGAGTGTGTGAGCGTGAGTGTGTAGTGTGTGTGAGTGTGTGTGTGAGTGTGTGAGTGTTTAGTGTGTGTGTGTGTAGTGTGAGTGTGTGAGTGTGTAGTGTGTGTGAGTGTGTAGTGTGTGCTTTTATTTAGTTTATTATTTAGGTTTATTGTTTTGTTTATTTATATTACATGTGCATGCTCTCTCTCTCTCCTGATCTCTCCCGCTGAGGGGTAAAGAAATAAAAACCTGGTTCCCAAGCCGACTACTCCATTCCCTGTGTCCTGCTGTTCTGTTCTCCACGGAATGTGACATACCTGTACTCCAAAGCACTCTGTAATACACTGAGGCTTCTGGTTAGCTCATCTCATGGATGGGCCCCGGGGCCTGGTATCAAATCCGGATCGTGTGGGTACCAGTCGCGCATAATTGGCCGTAGCTTTACCCACGGAGGAAGGAACCTCAGACGGCACACTACACACTCACACACACACACACTCACACTACACACTCACACACACACACACTCACACTACACACTCACACACACACACACTCACACTACACACACACACACTCACACACTCACACACTCACACAACACACACACACACTACACACACACTCACACACACACACACACACACACTCACACTACACACTCACACACACACACACTCACACTACACACTCACACACACACACACACACTCACACTACACACACACACTCACACACTCACACACTCACACTACACACACTCACACTACACACACACTCACACACACACACACACACACACTCACACTCACACACACACACACTCACACTACACACTCACACACACACACACTCACACACTCACACACTCACACTACACACACTCACACTACACACACACTCACACACACACACACACACACACACTACACACACACACACACACACTCACACTCACACTACACACACACAAACACTCACACTACACACTCACACACACACACTCACACTACACACACACACACTCACACTACACACTCACACACACACACACACTCATCATGACACATACTCACACACTCACAGTAAGAGTGGCCCCTCTGGTTAATCAGGCGCCCACAGTCCTGTCTGCACAAGCTGCACATGAAGTGTTCTCCCCTGACTGTGTGAGCCTAACTGGTGGACAGCAGAGTGTTTCACAGTAGCTCGATTGCTGGCAAATGTGTGTCTGTAATCAGAGCGAAATCATAGATATTGAATTCGGACATTGGTTCCCAGTTTCTACCAAAGCCTCCCCCCTCCAACATGTCAAACTCTTTGCATATCAGATTAAAAGCAGAATTAAGCTAAATGTCAGTTTTAGATTATGTACTTAAATGTACATCAAGTACCGTAGCTAGCCACTGCAGCTAGCGAACTATACATATTGCACACATATCATATCCATTGGGAACATTCTCATTTGTCACTTTAGCCATCGTGTGTTATCGCTCACACACCGTAGTCTTTAATATTATTCAAGTTTTTGACCTCCCAGGTGGTGTAGCGGTAGAACGTCCGACATTGCCCACTGCGACCGGGGTTCGATTCCACCAGGTCTCGCCAATTTCGGCTCTGGCCGGGAGTGTTACTAGCAATTGGCTGTCCGCCGCAGGGAGGGGGGAGGGAAGCCAATGCGAGCTCGCTGCATATATGAGTGGCCCTGTGTGCATACCGGAGTTACGGTGATGGCTTAGAACAGGCGGTGCTCTGCGCATGTCACCTCCGGTCTCAGGACTACGGCAGCGAGCTCACAATATCAGGGGGGGATAGTTGACATGAAAAGAGGGTATAATTGCCTACTAAATTGGGGATAAGATATACTGAAAATAGAAAAGATATACTGTATATTATTGACATTTTTTACTTGCCAGACAGACAGACATTGACTGATGGATAAGGAATGCGAGTGGTAGACCTTTTGATCACGTTAATTTGAGCTGCCAAAATTACATTAGGTGAGAGACGGTGACCTAGGCTTGTGTAACGTGCGTACGGCTGTCTGCCATTGACACTAATTAGGTGTCACTAGTCACTCATGCCAGAGCTGTCACCTGCATATTCCACCACAGGTTGGGTTTGCAAGGCAGCCGGTGGACCTAGACATCGGCTTATACTCAGAAACGGCATCGGCAACTGATCGGTAAAAATAATGTAGAGTGGACTAATGGGGTTTTCAGTGGATCTTTTTTTTTTTTTTTTTTTAACCCAGATGGTTCTTTGGTATACAGATGGGGTTTTTAATTACATATATATATTTTTTTAAGTAACTTATAGTATCTACTGTCAGTCCAAATTTCAGTATAGTACAACGAGTTTGCAGTGCAAACCTACAAGTATGTGCTAACATATGTTTACTGTTGAATCCAGTTAAAAATAGCTAAAAACGGGCCTCGGGTGGTGTAGTGGTAAAGGCATTTGTCCGGAATGCAAATTGGCCACTGTGGCCACGGTTCGAAACCCAGCTGCGCCAGACCGGCTCTGTCCGAGAGCCCCATTGGGTCCGGCGATTGGCTGACCGCCCCGGAGGGGGGAGGGAGAGTCTGCATGAACGCGCCGAGAAGCACAAAAGGCGTCCCTGTATGGGGAAAAAGTGGCCTGACTCTGCAGCAGGCTCGTGGGGAGAAGGTAATATATTGAAACCAATTTTGAAAAAAGATTTAAAAAAACTAAAAACATCTGTGGTTTGGCTCTGTGTTTATTCATGTTGCCATCTCAAGAGAATGTGATCTTTATGCGTGTAATCAATGTGAGCGATCCTGCCTTTGATGAGGGTCTGATGGATTGCTTGTGTTTTCAAGTTATACACGATTTAAACTCAACTAATCTTCTACATTTCCTCCTTGTATAGCATATATACAGTGTGTTTGCGTTACATGTAGTTTTACAAGTAAATGTCTTTTTCATAGCACCAATTTATTGTTTCTGCATAGTGACACACATAATAATAGCACATCAAGTACCTCCATACAGTATTACAGAATAAAAATACATATTTCTATCATTATTATTAGGCAAAACCTATGGTCCTAATATTTAATAATAATAATAATAATGCATTTTATTTAATTGGCGCCTTTCTGGACACCAAAGGTCACCTTACATAAGAACATAAGAACATAAGAATACATAATGAGGAGAACGGGCCGTTCAGCCCATCTAGGCTCATCATAATCTAAAGAGTATCTAGTACTGCATCTAGCCTGGACTTGAGTGGCCCAAGTGTTTCTGACTCTACTACCCGACCTGGCAAGCTGTTCCAGGCATTGACAACTCTCTGTGTAAAGAAAAACTTCCTAATATTCATGCAGAATTTGCCTTTAACTCATTTCCACCTGTGGCCTCTTGTTCTGCTGACCCCACTTATCTTAAAAACCTTTGCTATTTAACTTTGTTAATCCCTTTTAGGAATTTAAAAACATAAATCAAATCCCCCCTAAGTCTCCATTTGCTAAGCTTAAATAGATTGAGTGCCTTAAGTCTATCCTCATAACTTTTACCTTTCATACCAGGCAAGGCCGTAACCATGGAGTCAACATTGGGGGGGACATTTAAAAAAAAAAAAATCAGCTAGGCTATATATTGGACATTTTGAGCATATCTGAATATTGGGGGGGATGTGTCCCCCCCAATATATGTGGTTCTCTGTGGCTCAGTTGGTAGAGCACAGCGTTGGCAACGCTTAGGTTGTGGGTTCAATCCCCACTGGGGCCACATATACTGAAAATGTATGCATTCACTACTGTAAGTCGCTTTGGATAAAAGCGTCTGCTAAATGGCATATATTATATGGTAATTTCGGCCTTGATACCAGGTATCAGTTTAGTTGCCCTTCTTTGAACTTTTTCAAGAGCTTCGATATCTTTCTTGTAGTGCGCTGCTCAGAACTGCACACAGTATTCTAAGTGAGGTCTGACAAAGGCATAATATAACATTAATATAACCTCCTTTAATTTATACTCAATACATTTTGCTATGTATCCCAGCATATACTGCATATCCCAGTTGGCTTTTTTCACTGCTGTAGCACACTGCTTTGATGCAGATAGGCTTTGATCAACTACAATTCCTAAGTCTTTTTCAAATTGAACACCTACTAACTCTTCTCCTCCCATAAAATACTCCTGTCTAATGTTTTTATTTCCCACATGCCTAACTTTACATTTAGCAATATTGAATGTCATCTGCCACGTATCTGCCCATTCTTGGATTTTGTTTAAATCATCTTGGATTACTTTAGTCGATTCCAAACTGTTTGCCAAACCCCTGAGTTTAGTATCATCTGAAAATTAAACTATTTAGCTACTAACATCCATATCAAGATCATTTATGTAAATAAGGAAGAGCAGAGGTCCCAGTACTGATCCCTGCGGGACACCACTGCCCACAGCACCGAGGTCAGATACGGCCCAACCTACTGTTACTCTTTGTATTCGCCCTTGCAGCCAATTATGAACCCACTCTGAAACTACTCCTGCAATTCCTACTGAATTCATTTTAGCAATGAGCCTCTCATGTGGTACCTTGTCAAATGCTTTCTGAAAGTTCAAATATATAATATCATAAGCCTGGTTCAGGTCAACACACTTTGTAGCCTCTTCAAAAAAGTCCAGGAGGTTTGTTAGGCATGACCTCCCTTTGAGAAATCCATGTTGGCTCTCCCTTAAAATACTATTATTTTTCAAGAATGATTACAACTTATCCCTAATAATACATTCCAGCATTTTACATGAGATGCAAGTTAAACTGACAGGCTTATAGTTGCCTGGGTCAGTAGGGTCCCCCTTATTATATATTGGAATTACACTACCCTGCTTCCAGTCATCTGGTATTTCTCTAGTGATTATGGATTGCATAAAAATATCTGTCAATGGTTTATATATAATTTCCCCAAGTTCTTTGAGTACTCTGGGATATATGCCATCAGGGCCTGCTGCCTTATTTGTCTTAAGTTTTTGTAGTTTTTGTAGTACTTCAATGTCCCTTATCTCAAAGTCATCCAAAACATTCTGTACCTTGGCTATACATTTAGGCATATTTATAACTTCTTCTCTAGTAAAGCTCTCAACAAAGCAACTGTTTAGTGTGTTCGCAATATCCTTATTATTATAAACCAAAGTTCCTTCCTTATTCTTAATGCACTTAACCTCATCCTTAACTTTCCTTTTTCTACTACAATATTGAAAAAACTTCTTAGGATTACTTTTTGCATCTTGGGAAATTTTAATTTCAAACCGCCTTTTATTGACATAAAAGTCAATAAGGCTGTGTGTCTTAATAATAATTATGTGTTGTTCTGGAGGGCTGGTTCTTTGCATAGTATAGTTTGAAACTGAAAACTATGGGTAATTCTTCACATTTAGGGTATATGAAGTATGTGATGGTGCTCATGTTATATAATGTAAGTGTTAGTATTGTATGTCATGTTTTACGACTTCTAAGGTTGTAATGTCAAACATCAATCAACATCATACAAAGGATGAAACATAGCCTATGCTTTATGGAGTGCGCTATTTTCAAATACAGAATATAAAACCCATACAAATCATTTAATATACACTGAGACATTTTGGGATGTGACATAACACATGATATACAGTATATATGCCATTTAGCAGATGCTTTTATCCAAAGCGACTTACAGTAGTGAATGCATACATTTTTCAGTATATGTGGTCCCAACGGGAATCGAACCCACAACTTAAACATTGTCAGTGCCATGATCTACCCACCGAGCCACACAGAACCATGAGACAACAAAATGAAGAAACACATGCAGGGCCAAGTTACTTGAACGTATGTAGGGAAATATGGGAAGCATTGGAACATAGCTTGTTTAGCTTCGGTGAAACATATTGATGAAAGTTTAGCTGTAACTTGGCATCATTTTGATATCAATTAATTTGGTACGCAGAGCGAATTTAGTAATCGTATTTTACAGAGAGTACATGCTTTGTATACGTGAATAACTTGATTTGTTTGTTTGTTTGTTTAAACGTTTTGGTTGCGATCACACATTGTAACATTGTAATTAAAAGCTCAGTTGAAAGAACGCCAGCACATAGCGTATAGACTACGTATATTTATCTAGACAGTAAATAACAGTATCATTACTTTATTTAATTACATTTCATGCATATATATATAATAGCAAGTGAAGTTATATTTAGTCCTAAGACATTGATTATCATTTATTGATTGGGGTTTTCGTCTCTTAGGCGGTGGCGAGGCCTGCGTACCTTCCTTCTCTCTGTTGCACGCGAATGTGTGGACGGGCGTTTGTGCAGCAGCTGTGCTGAGGTGTGATTACAAAGCAGCGACAGCGGGTCGCAGAGACAAGCGCTTCCGATTAAAGGCACCAGGGAAGGCTGCAGAAGGCGTAATAACAGCAGGACAAAGCTCCGAATCGCACGTAAGTAATTCTTTGTTATTGATATTCTGACGGAGATTCTTCTCCTCGGCGTCGCCCGGTGTTTATATACGTGCCTTAAGATGTTTGATACCCGCTGTGTTTCTCTTAGCGTATTCTCCAGGAAGTAAGAGGTTGTTTACAGTGCAGCGCCTAGGCCTTCATTCATAAGACGTTATCACACGGTTATATGGTCTTCCCAATATTTACTTACGTATTTGCTTCATATCATACTGTTTCTTTAAAGATATAGGTAGCTAGCACATTTTCCACCGTATACATCTTTATTGTTATGGGTTTTTTTTTTTATCCAGCCCGCTGGTCCCATCTGTTTCCATGGCAACTAAAGCCGATGGCAATCGTGCGGATGCTCGGTCCTATAGATTTGTGTTTTGCTTTTCGTGGATTTATTAATGTGTCGTCACAGAAATTTTAATAGACACTGAAAGGTGAAAACGCTTCTTTTCAAAAGACGCGAGAGATATACACATGGAGCCGTAAAGGATCATTTTAAGGTAGAGCGACAAAATGGATCGTAGCTAACATTAGCTAACTAAGGCCGCAGAATGAATCTCTTAAGGTCTAACGTTACCGAATGGTTTGTAGTAATTATTAGGGTTGTTCGTGCAGTGGTGTATCGTTTCATACATATACAGATACTTATTACAGGTATGCGATTTCATTTAAGCCTCTGTCTTGCCATTTCTTCCAGAAATTGCTTCGATGGTTCTATTAACTTATATCATACGTGTTACCCAGTTTCTGGACCAAAATAATAGGACAACCAACCGCCTTAACGTGGTAGTCATATCAAGTGTTGGCATGAGAGTTGTAATGTATGCTAGCTATAAAATAGCTGGTTGTAGAACGTCTCCAGGAGACTGATGCTAAAATGAATCCATGCCTGGGATTCCAGCATGTAGATTATCCCTCCACTTATGTGTTTAAAATGAAAGATGGGGAGAATTAAATCAAATGCTGTTATTTAAATCTAGTTTGATATTGAGTAGTATTGAATAAGCATGTTTTAATGTATCAGTTACCTCCTGGAAAAATAAACATCTCACCTATGTTGGGAAAAGAACATCCTATAGCCCTATGTCAGGCTAACAGTAGTAGTGTAGCGACACAAAAACAAAAATGGAAGCATCACCATTTTTACCTGTTCTGAAGATTCATCGCACACCTGGCTCAAATATTATTTAAATTACTTTCCATTGATGTTTTATTTTATTTTATTTAACCTTTATTTAACCAGGAAAGGTCCCATTGAGATTAAAAATCTATTTTACAAGGGAGTCCTGGCCAAGACAGGCAGCAGCACAAATAAAAACACAAAAAAATGTTGCAGACATAAACAGAACAAACAACAAACTACAGAAAATAACAAACTCAAAATCCACAAGTATTAAAAGTACCGACATCCTAAGGACTCTGCCTCCATGTCCTTGATATTGGATTTGAAAACATTCAAAGAAATCAAATTAGTACGTTTTAAATCCTTCTGCAACCCATTCCAGTCTGAAGGCGCAGAGTACATAAAAGCCCTTTTTCTGGTCTCTGTACTGACATTTGGGACAGAAAGCGTTAAAATGTCCTGAGACCGCAAGGCGTACTGTCCAGAACTTTTCTGCTTAATAAATATGCACAGATAGGATGGGAGCAGACCAATAATTGCCTTATGTATAAAAGTGTAGAACTCTGGGCGCCTGGCAGCCGCTCCTCGCGGTCTCGCCTCTTCTCTGTCCTGGTCCCTCGCTGGTGGAACGACCTTCCGCAATCGGTCAGGACTGCGGAATCACTTCCAATATTCCGCAAGAGACTCAAAACCCACCTCTTCAGGCTCCACTACCACTGAACACTGTCCATCTAGTCAATCTGTCGTCACCACTGTTTACTTGTTCTACACTATTTAAAAAAAACAAAACCCCACTAACCTTTTCTTTCCCAGTGTTACAGGTATGGTACGCAGACGCCTGCAACGATGTCTATTGCTGTATTACTGCACTGATCTTGTGTGCTAACTATGATTGTTCTTACCTTGTATTAATGCACATCTTGTAAGTCGCTCTGGATAAGAGCGTCTGCTAAATGCTTAAAATGTAAATGTAAAAATGTACCAATGTGTGAGCCTACGGGAGGCCAGCGCAGGCCATCCTACCCGAGAGTATAACTCACAATGGTGAGTCAAGGCTCTACAATTTGTTATAAATCTGAGGGAAGCGTGGTAGGCAGTATCAATCATATGTAGAGCCTGAGAAGAGGTACGCATATATAAAAGATCACCATAGTCCAGCACTGGTAAAAATGTGGCAGCAACAAGTCTCATTTTGGTGTTAACCCCTTATTGCCTGAATAAAAAATAAAAAATAAATTAATTTTTTGCTGTATTAAGGTCTTAAGGGGTTTGAGGCTAATTTGCAGCAATCGTCAACAAGGGGTTAAAAGAAAACTTATTTCTAAAATAAAAACTCAATTTTAGCCTCGGTTTTTTCACCAGATACTGAACACGTGGCTTAAAAGTAAGGGAATCGTCAATCAAAATACCCAAGTATTTATAGGAATTGACGGTCTCAATAACCTTTCCCTCAAGAGTGACCACTGAATGGATATTCTGTGGCCTCCTCCTGGAGTTTGAAAACAACATGAGCTTGGTTTTATCAGCATTGAGAACAAGTTTCAGTTGAGGGTATTTTGAACAACATTAAAAGCACTTTGCAAATGACCAATGGCTTGAGCACATGTTGACGCACAACAGTAAATAACAGTGTCATCAACATAAAAATGAAAATTGGCATCTGCCACATTATGACCCAGGCCATTTATATAAATGGTGAATAAAAGCGGGCCAAGCACAGAGCCCTGTGGAACACCTTTGCAGACAGGCAGAACATCAGAGCAGAGACCATCATATTTGATGCACTGAGACCTATCAGTAAGGTAGTTAGAAAACCAACCAACTGCTTGCTCTGAGAGTCCTATGTTAAAAAGCCTCCGTTTAAGAATATCATGGTCAACCGTGTCAAAGGCCTTAGACAAATCAATGAAAAGAGATGCACAGTGTTGTTTTTCATCGAGTGCACTAGAAATGTCATTTACCACCTTTAATGGTGCTATGATTTTTCCTAAAGCCTGATTGATGTCGATAAGATGGCATTTGAATATAAAAAGTCCTCGAGTTGCGCACTGACCAGACCTTCAAGAATTTTGGACAGTATTGAGGATTTTGAAATTGGCCTGTAGTTATTCAAAATCGTTGGGTCTCCCCCTTTTAACAGAGGGAGAACAAAAGCAGATTTCCAAATCCTTGGGATTTCCTTATTTTTCACTGTCAGGTTAAAAAGATATGTGAGAGGCTCTGCAATAAGATCGGCTGCCAATTTTAAAAAGTAGGGATCAATAACATCTGGCCCAGAAGATTTTCTTGTTGCTAAAGCTTTCAGTGCTTTATGGACTTCTTGCACAGTAAAAGGTAGAAAGCTAAAAGAAAGACCATCATTCATAGGGACATCAGAACAGGGTTTCACACGTGCAAAACAGGAGGAATCAAACATAGAGCCAGAAGATATAAAATGTTAATTACAACAATTCAACATCTCAATTTTGTCATGAACAGCAACAGACTCCTTCATAACACAGGTAGGTAAGGCTTGAGAGGTATTACTCACAGATAGGGTTTTGATGGCTTTCCAAAATCTCTGTGATGTATTAGAAAAATATATATTAGCCCATACGACATAAAGTAGCGTACTTGAATTCAGTCATTTGTATATGGAAAATATATTTAGCTTTAGAGAGTGGTGGAAGGCATTTTCACAAGTACTTTAGTAGGCTATTTGACAAGCAATATTTCACAATATATTGAATTTGATTTCAGGGATGTATTGGAAAATGCATACTGTAGCGGTGAACGCCATGGAATCAAGAGTCGAGAGACTTTGCTTTTCTGTTGTAGTGCTCCTTCTTTATTATAATAAAGCGTGAGGCGAAGGGAAGTACAGCTGCTGCTTGTCTTTCATACGGGAGCCATTCCACACGCATACACACCCAATGACGGTGACAATGTCACATACTCTCATACAAACATCATTCATACGAAGGGAAAAGGGTCTTTCACTCAACCCATGTCTCGATTATCACAAATGAACATAACTATGCATTTTACAGTTTCACTGGCTGCAAGGGCCCTGGTAGTTTTGAAGCCTGCGGCTACCTAGCTTAGCCACCTTAAATGCTATAAACAAGCAAGAAGGAGGGCAGCTAGCATTCCTGTGGCTAGGCTAGCTGCCCACTGTTACACAACCAGGCGCAGTACAGTGGGCCGTAGCTGGAGGGGGGTGATGAGTTGGAGATGGACAACGCCCCGGGCTGGGTCTGACCAGCGGCAGTACAGCATGTTGTCGTGGAGGTGTAGTGAGCCCTAATGGGCCCCAGCTGCTTGACTGCTGGGGAGAAGGGAGAGAGCGTGGAGTGGCTAGGCCTCCTCCCTGTTCTTAGCCATTGGAGCACCGGGCCGACCTCTTCATCTCCCTCCTGGGCTGCACGGACTTGAGGGGGGGTTAGGTGGCCTACCGCCGTCGGGGGGTTGGTGTCGGGCGTGGCAGCAGCAGCACAGCTTCGGCCTCTCCTTGCGTCTTTTTCCTCCACCAGCTCACAGTGACGGCAGGCTTCAGCGCAGCAAGGGCGGCGGGACAGCGCGTCAGCATTCAGGTGCTTCGCTCCTGCACGGTGCTCCATTTTAAAGTTAAACTCCTGCAAGGCTTCTAGCCAGCGGGCTACTTGTTCTTCGGGATCCTTGAAGCACAGCAGCCATTGGAGGAAGGTGTGGTCGGTCCAGAGCATGAATCGCTATCCGTTGAGGTACGCCCTGAAGTGCTTGGTGGCTGTGACGACTGCCAGCAGCTCCCATCTCGTCCTACAGTAGTCGCACTCTGGTTTGTGCAGCGCACAGCTGTAGTAGGCCACTCCGGTCTGTGAGAGGACACATAGACTACACCATAGTTACTAGCGTCAGTGTCCAGAATGAAGGACTTACATGGATTAGGGATGGCTAGAACTGGAGCTGTTGTGAGGGCCTTGCGTAGGCGGTCGAAGGTGTCTTAGCTCGCAGGCGAACACTTAAACCGATGTCCCTTTTCAGTGAGCTGGTGCAGAGGCCGGGCGATGTTAGCAAACCCGCGATGAACCGGAAGAGGCTGCACAGCAGGAGGTGTTGGAGTGGTGTACTTCTGCCCTAGCTGGTGCAGTTTAGTTGTTGCTTTCTGCCTCTCTGCTGGCTGCATGTACCGCCTGGTGTGCAGGCATTTCCTCATCTAGCATCGCCTCTAATTCCTCCGCCTTAGCTAAGGCCTCGTTCATGTTGGTGGGGCAGATGTTCCGGACTTGTTGCCGAAGGCTCGCCGGTCGTAATCCCCTCAGGAAGGCGTTGCAAGCCGTGCTATTGCAGACTTCTCCTGGGTGCTGTGGGTAGGGTCGCTGGGCCAGGCACTGGACGTCGGCAGCAAGAAGTCCAATGCTTTCTCCACTTTGTCTCTCTCTTCGGTGCAACTCTTCCTTGAGGCAGAGGAGTTGGTAGGTGGGCGTGGTGTCGGGACCCAGGCCCAAGAGAGCCTTCAACGCTTATCCCTCCAGGGCTGCCGCCAGTCTTACGCCCCTCTTCGTCTCGCTCCACTCCGCTGCTTCCGCTATGAAGCGGAACTGGGTCGTGTATGCTTCCCAGTTGCCTTTCCTGTCGTAGCGGCTTACTTTGAGCTGCTCAGGGGAAGCGACCGTTCGGCTGCCCGAACTAGGCTGCCCATGGCTACTTTGCTAGCACTCCCGCGGCCGCCGGCTCTGAGCTTGCTAGTTGATGTTAGCATGTCATCGGTGTAGCTAAGTTCCCCCATCTGTGGCAGGAACTCCCTCAGCGACCCCAGGAGTGAAGTCTTGCTTTTTCCCATGGTGGTCTTCCTATCTGGACGTCTCTCTTCTTTCATTCTTCATATTTCGGCAATTTGTTCCACTTACATTTACATTTTAGGCATTTAGCAGAAGCTCTTATCCAGAGCGACTTGCAATATGTGCATTAATACATGGTAGGGACAATCATAGTTTGCGCACTTGTGCCGGCTCACCCTCCGCCCTCCCCCTGGGGCAGACAGCCAATCGCCGCCCCCGATCAGGGCTCCCCACCAGGGCCGGTCTGGTGCAGTCGGGTTTCTGAACTGCAGTAGCCAACTTGCATTCCCAAGCGAATGCTTAGACCGTTACGCTATCCGAGGCCCCCATATATTCGTTGTATTTAGCGTAAATTAATAATTTGCCATAAATCAGGATTTATCCAAATGTCTGTGGGGAGACATGAATCCAAAAGTGTGTTATAACTACTCTGGCTGGGAGAGCCACTAGGGGGGCGGCAATTGGCTGTCCGCCCCAGGGAGGGGGGAGGGATAAAAGCCGAATGAGCTTGCTGCATATAGGAGTGGTGCTGTGTGTTATGGTGACAGGCTTTGGCTTTGGCGGGTGCCAGCTTGGAGGAGGCGGTGCAGCACTCACTACCGGTCTCACTACCGGAAAATCAGTCCTTTCACTTGCTTTAGGTTGAACCTTTACAGGTCACAGCTTGATGGATAATTGAATAATAAAAAGAAGAAGAAATTAATCACATTTTTTTGCACACCTAAAAAATGACCTGATAATTTATAGAGCTAGATCTGAAGGGTTCAAGCAATGGTCCTGCTAGTATTATTAATAGCTACAGGGCTGGTTTGTAGAAAAACAAAGCATTGCATTCTTTAGGGCACGTCTCCTGTCTGCATTGCCTAATGCAGAGATGGTGATGGTGCAACATTTCTGAAAAGGTGTTAGGGACACTTTGTGATGTCATGAGGAGGCGATTAACAACCAAAGTTTGATTTTTGTCTTGGGCTATTCTTTTTTTTTTTTTTGCCATTTTTCTTCCAATTATACCCTCTTTTTCATGTTAATCACCCTGGATTGCTGCCGTAGTTCTGAGACCAGTACTGGTACTGGCACCCACCACGGTCACCATAACACACAGGACCACTCATATATGCAGCGTGCTCATATCGGCTTCCCTCCCCCCTCCCTGGGGTAGACAGCCAATTGCCGCCCCCTAGTGGCACTCTAAAGTAAAAAGGCCCGAGAGGCTATATTGTCAACACAGTCACGGCTAAAGGGCGTTCTTAGGCACAATACGCAGCTCAGTTTCATGTTAAGAATGTAAACGCAGGGGCCCCCTCCCGGTGAAGGCACTCGTCTTGAGTGCAGTTTGTCCACTGTCGGCGGGGTTTTGAGCCCCAATTGGTTGTCTGCCCCAGGGGGAAGGGAAACCAGCACGGGCTCCCCGCATGCACAGAAAGCTTCCCTGTGGGAGTGTGTCAGAATCACAGGTGGCGGCTAGGCGAGTTCCATCTGGAAAGAGGCAGGTGGTTGTCATCGTCACTGTCGGTCCCAGGGTAGTGGCTGGTCCTGTACCTTTAGGCGCGGGGGGGGGGTTGAATTCATAGAGGGTACAATTGGCCACCAAATTGAGAGAAAAATGGGGGGGAAAATGATTTTTTTTAAATGTCATTTTAAAAAAAGTATGCAAACGCAGTTGGGAAACACAGGTGTGAGAGCGGGCACAGTAAAGCAATCTGAAGCCATTTGGGTATTTTAACAGTACTAGTGCATAATACAAGATGCAATAGGCTGGTAACACCTCTGTAATGAGTGTCCTGACAGTCACACCAGTGTCCTGTTTGGACAGTGCACAGCCAGCTTTCACAATGAACAATGACTGTGCACTGTCCAATCAGGACCCTTTCCATATTCCCTTTAAATTAACTCCATTATTGTACATGAATTTCCCATGTTTTTTTTGTACCACCAACGCTCACAGATGAATGTCTGTTATGCCCATAGTACTGCATTAAAATACTGAATGAAACTGACACTGTTTACAGTCCCAGATCTGCTCTTTATATAAACTGTGCTCTGCTTTTGCACCCCTCAAACAGCTGACCCCGCCCATTACACCCACAATTTCAGTTAGTTTTCAGAAATAGTGCCATGGATGAAATGGTAATCATGTTGGTTTTTTGTGCCATTTTTGCTTCTCCAAAATACGTTTTGCTAAGCAACTAGCGTTTGTGCATTGCTCCATTGTTTTTACACCATCAAAATAGGGCATGAAGTGTACTTTTTCTTTTTTGTTGGTTGTTGTACTTTATAGATTTTCAGAAATACTGATTATGTTCACTGTGCTGAACTGTTTCAATGTTTTCAGCAGTCATCAGTTTTCAGTTTTAAAATGCCTAAAGGACACGTCGTTCCTTGGTTTCAGCCTTGGTTGTAGCCTAAACCATTTGTCAAACAGTTGCACAGTTGTGCTGTGGCATTCTTTTAAACCTTTTCTACTTTGGACCAGTTGATATTGTGCTCCTAAAAGTTACAGTCCAAATCATGTAAAAAGCCCTCTAAAGGCCCAATGGCTTGACTTAAACTTTACATTTAACTTAAATATATATATATATAAATGATGCACACTATCGATTTTGGACTGATTATGAACAAATCTAACTGCTATAGCATAAAATGAAGTTCCCCTGTAGGAAAATAAACTTTACAGAAACTGTGCTATCTTTGGGAGGTAGCTAAACCAATTACAGTTCACACTGACGTATGCCATAAGCAAAGTAAATTTAGCTGTAGTTGTGGTTTTATACCGCCATTCTGTCAGAGGCGAAGTCCATTTGACGAACTGTATCCACAGCAATTAATACCTGCACTCCAAAGCACTCTGAAGTATGCTGGGGCTTCTGGGTAGCAAAAAAAAACATAGACAAAAATTTGAAAACAAAACAAAAACAGAAACGTAAATCCTAAGTTATAAATACAAATGATATGTCATGACCGAAAAGAAGCAGGAAGAAGAATAACGCATAATACCTTATCTGACCAAATCCTTTCACAGAAGGTACATACTCTCAAATTGGCTACGGTGTGGTATCATTTTTCATTATTTGCATTTTTTCTCCTGTAATTCTCTTAAGAGAATGAAACAAACTCAAACTAAGTTTTGCAGAAACTAATGGCCAATAGATACCCACGGCTTCAATTAACCTGCCCGGTTATTCGTCCCTGCCGGTGGGAAGAACGTCCTTTTTCAAAATGTGAAGCTAATTGCAGTCTTCAAGAACCCGCGCTCACTTTACTGCGCTCACACCCTATCATTTTACACCCAGTCTTCTTCAAAACCTCCACCAACATATGCAAAGTGCAGCAATTACATCGCGAATTGCTTGTAACGAGCTTTCCCAGAACGCATTTGGTATCGGAACGAAAAAAGGAAGTGTATTATATTATCATTCACTTCTTCAGGCACTTCTTCCTTCGGATCGACTGAAGTTAATTTTGCCCGTTTGTGGTTCACGTGTGGCTTGAGCCATTATTCCATCTTCGAAAAGGATCACTAAGAAATGTCTTGATTGTCACTTGATTCATCTTTGATGGTACTTCACATTTTTAACATGTCCTTGACGAATAACGAGAGGCTAATTACAGAATCAGCATAGGCTAGCCTGCATGTTGGTCAAATATGCGTGATAGAGCAGGGGTTTTCTGATAGCAGCCAGCTATGTGGTCTAATGTCATTCGGCTTCAGTAGGAAGTAGTCTACTGTCCATTGCTCTTTCCCAATATAATTGTGGAGAGATTTCTTAAATGCCAAGAGGACAAGTCAATGACCCACACAGGGGTGATGTGTTTCACTCCCTTGCTAATCCCTTGCTAATGCCTTTGTCAGCCCTCACTTAGAATACTGTGTGCAGTTCTGGGCACCGCACTACAAGAAAGATATAGAAAAGCTCTTCAAAAAGTTAAAAGAAGGGCAACTAAATTGGTACCTGGTATGAAAGGTAAAGGTTATGAGGATAGACTTAAGGCACTCAATCTATTTAAGCTTAGCAAACGGAGACTTGAGGGAGATTTGATTGAGGTTTTTAAATTCCTAATAGGGATTAACAAAGTGAACTACCAAAGATTTCTTAAGACAAGTTTGGATAGCAGAACAAGAGGCCACAGGTGGAAATTGGTTAAAGGCAAATTCCGCACGGATATTAGACTTTATTTATTTATTTATTTAATTTTTAAACACACAGAGTTGTCAATGCCTGGAACAGCTTGTAGAGGCAGAAACACTTGGGCTATTCAAGTCCAGGCTAGATGCAGTACTAGATAATCTTTAGATTAGGACATGACGAGCCTAGATGGGCTGAACGGCCCATTCTCGTCATTATGTATTCTTATGTTCTTAAATATATATTTTTTTGTGTGTGTTGAAATCCAGTGCAAGTGTCACACACAGGCTCCATCTTTGGAGGAGAGATTACTGTCAAAGTACTCAGTCGCAGCAGGCAGAGGTGGATGGCATGCAAACGGCCATGCCAATTGTTATGTTTTACAATTGTTGTTTTATAACAAAGATAAAATAATAGTTTTTCAGTCTTCTGGAAAAAAGGAAACCTTTGTCCAAAATATCCTCGTGTGATCTGGTTTGTGTGGTAATTACAGCTGGCGTCAAACTCCACCATTGCATTGGCTTCGCTCTCTGTTTAGGCTGCCACATCAGGGTACAGAGGCCTACTGTGGCCAATATGCGTTCGATGAGCACATAGTTTGCTTTTATATGGTTTGCTATTTCCTATTTAAGGTAATAGCGTAAGTAGTTCTATTCTGGTAAGAGCTAGGTTCCACAGAATGAATTTTCGGATTAAAATGTGTTGACAAATGCGCTCATTGGGCAAAGTCAACTCAGCTCCTAAAATATGCTAGGCATATATACTATACAGTGCCTTGAAAAATTATCTGGCCCCCAACACTTTTTTCACATTTTCTTGTCTCAGATGCTGAATTTGAAATAAATTCAAATGGGATTTTTTCCTACTGATCTACGAAGCCTTTTGCATCAAGTCAACCTAAAAGAAAAAAGTCCTGAATTTTCAACAATTTATTAAAAAGGAATAACAGGCAGTGTGGTGTAATGGTTAGGGAGCTGGGCTTGTAACGTTAAGGTTGCAGGTTCAATTACCAGGTGGGACACTGCCGTTGTACCCTTGAGCAAGGTACTTGACCTGAATTGCTTCAGTTAATATCCAGCTGTATAAATGGATTGTAAAGAAATGTAAATCTGGATAAGAGCGTTCTGCTAAATGCCTGTAATGTAATATGTAATGCTAAAAATTAAACAATTATTTAATGGATTCCACCTGTGTAATCATCAGTGAATCACCTGCTTTAAATTAATCTGTGAGGATAAATGCCCCTCTCTCTGCAAGGTCCCACCATCTTGTCTGAAGGCCGCAAGAAAAGATTCAAAATGAAGACCAAAGAGCATTCTAAGCAAGTGAGGGATATTAATATAGAGAAGCACAGATCTGTGAGGCTGTGAGACTCTTAAATGTGAAAAAAGTGTTGGGGGCCAAATACTTTTTCAAGGCACTGTATACAGTGAAGGAAATAAGTATTTGATCCCTTGCCGATTTTGTAAGTTTGCCCACTGACAAATAAATGAACGGTCTATAATTCTAATGGTAGGTCTATTTTAACAGTGAGAGACAGAATATAAATTTGAAAAATCCAGAAAATCACATTATATAAAAGATATAAATTGATTTGCATTTGATTGTGTGAAATAAGTATTTGATCCCCTAGCAAAACATGACTTAATACTTGGTAGAGAAATCCTTGTTGGCAAGCACAGAGGTCAGACGTTTCTTGTAGTTGGTCACCAGGTTTGCGCACATCTCAGGAGGGATTTTGGTCCACTCCTCTTTGCAGATCCTCTCCAAATCCTTAAGGTTTCGAGGTGTCGCTTGGCAACTCGAAGCTTCAGCTTCCTCCACAGATTTTCTATGGGATTAAGGTCCGGAGACTGGCTAGGCCACTCCATGACCTTAATGTGCTTCTTCTTGAGCCACTCCTTTGTTGCCTTGGCCGTATGTTTTGGGTCATTGTCCTGCTGGAAGACCCATCCATGACCCATTTTCAGTGTCCTGGCCGAGGGAAGGAGGTTGTCGCCCAAGATTTCACGGTACATGGCCCCGTCCATCCTCCCCTCGATGTGGTGAAGTCGTCCTGTCCCCTTAGCAGAGAAACACCCCCAAAGCATAATGTTTCCACCTCCATGCTTGACGGTGGGGATGGTGTTCTTGGGGTCATAGTCAGCATTTCTCTTCCTCCAAACACGGGGAGTCGAGTTGATGCCAAAGAGCTAGATTTTGGTCTCATCTGACCACATCACGTTCTCCCAAGCCTTCTCTGTATCATTCAGGTGTTCATTGGCAAACTTCAGACAGGCCTGTACATGTGCCTTCTTGAGCAGGGGGACCTTGCGGGCACTGCAGGATTTTAATCCATTACGGCGTAGTGTGTTACCAATGGTTTTCTTGGTGACTGTGGCCCCAGCTGCCTTGAGATCATTAACAAGCTCCTCCCGTGTAGTTCTGGGCTGATCCCTCACCTTTATCATGATCATCGATACCCCACGAGGCGAGATCTTGCATGGAGCCCCAGACTGAGGGCGATTGATGGTCATTTTGTGTTTCTTCCATTTTCAAATAATCGCACCAACAGTTGTCTCCTTTTCACCAAGCTGCTTGCCGATGGTCTTGTAGCCCGTTCCAGCCTTGTGCAGGTCTACAATCTTGTCCTGACGTCCTTAGACAGCTCTTTGGTCTTGCCCATGGTGGAGAGGTTGGAATCTGATTGATTGATTCTGTGGAAAGGTGTCTTTTATACAGGTAACGAGTTGAGACAGGTGTCTTTTATACAGGTAACAAGTTGAGATTAGGAGTAAAGCGAGAGGACTAATTTAACCGGTCTGTGGGAGCCAGAATTCTTGCTAGTTGGTAGGGGATCAAATACTTATTTCACACAATCAAATGCAAATCAATTTATATCTTTTATATAATGTGATTTTCTGGATTTAAAAAAAAATATTCTGTCTCTCACTGTTAAAATAAACCTACGATAAAAATTATAGACCGTTCATTTCTTTGTCAGTGGGCAAACTTACAAAATCGGCAAGGGATCGAATACTTATTTCCTTCACTGTACATGTATATGTGTATATACATGTATATATATATATATATATATATGTGTGTATATATATAATGCAGGGACAATACAATAACAATTGCCGGTTTTATGCTAACCTAGCAGTTGACCGAGTTGAGGGGTTAAATCTTGTCCCAACTCTCCAACGGTAAGTTTGTAATACATCTCGTCTTGTGCTTCTCTAGCGTGATGTCTCTCTTACGGCAGGTACTCCGGAGGTGTTCAATCCAAACCCAGACAAATTCCGGGCCTCAGTCTCTTGCGCTGCTTTCCGCCTCTCCGTAACCTGGGGATGAACGCACCAATGAGGAGCCTGACAGTGAGTCACATGGTCCCTGCAGTCAAGTCTGTCCAGAACTCACTCACTCAGTCACTCAGTGTTGCATATATGCCTTGTCAAATGTGGTGAACACCTTGTCTATATTGCCGTACTGTACATGTTGTTACACTCATATATGCCATGTTTACTAACTGTTGTGTGTTATTTGCAGGACATGCCTGATCGCATGCTATGTGCCGTGGAGCAATTTCAGCTTTACTTTTCCCGTTGGTATGTCCGCTAGTTTCTGTGACTGCGTGTGATTTCCCCCTTGTACATTCCTGTCAGACGGTTTAAAAACTGACCCCCCCTTTGGGTGGCGGATAGCGTAGCGGTCTAACTAACCTACCTGCATTTGGCTGGTCCTGTACGAGTGTGAGCTGCCTATCAGGGACGCGGTTCGAAACCCATCTCTGCCAGACCGGCCCTGGCCGTTAGCCCCGATCGAGGGGCGCCGTTTGGCTGTCCGCTCCTGAGGGAGGGGGGAGGGTGGTCGGCACAAACTCGCTGTGAAGCACGTAAGGGTGTCTCCAGAAAGGGGGTCGGTGAGTTCCGTCTCAAAGGAGGCGGATCATCGCCGGCCTCGGAGAGTAGCTTACCTGTAGAGACGGGCGGTGAGTTCATGTGGGGAGGGAAGGTTAATCAAAATAAATAGAGGGTAGATTTGGCTTCCAAATTGGGCAGAAACGGGGAAAAATCTGAAACAAAATGTAAAAAAATGGATTCCCCCCATCCACCAACCCCCGACCCCGACGCGTTACGATTCTGTGGGTAAAGGAAAAAGTAAGTTTTTTTTCTTTGGAGGGGTTGAGTCTGTGATCTTTGTCCTCAGGTAAGTCACCAAAGCCGCGTGTGGAGCTGGCAGTCTGTTGTTGCGTGTTCCACGTGTGCTTTGGTTGTGTACCGCGGTGGCCGTCCAACACAATTGTGACCATACTGTACCGTGTTGGTACTGGAGCACCCCCACCCTGTTGTGTTTATGGATATTGAACCTGTTCTGTTGAGACGTTACAAAGCTTGGCCCTCTCTCACCATGCATGACAAAGACCAGCTTTCAGTGGACAAGGACATTTTAAACCTTTTTTAATCCTTATATATAAGACTTAGGCCAGGATTCAATCTAACAGACAAATACAATCTGATAAGACTTAAGTCAATCAAACCAACCATATACAGTATATATATATATATATATATATATATATATATGTGAGTGTATTGAATTCATTCATTCTTTCATTTATTTTTTATGACATTACCAGGATGGTTGAACATCATTTTCAAGCTACAATCTGCCAAACAGATGGCATTGGTGCTTTCGGGACTGCCCGACCAATCAGAGGCAACCCACGGTGCCAATCATGCCATGAGAACACATTTTAATTGGTTGCAAAATCTTATTTCTGCCACCGTACACCAGATTAATCCAAGATGGTTTCGTTTAATTTGATTTGAATTTGCCCTTATTTAAGTCTGAATCCTGGACCTGTTGTATGAGAAATCATTCCAAATTAGTCAGTATATACAGTGCCAGTCAAAAGTTTAAGTACATCTTCCATCTAGATTACGGCTAATCGGTCACTCCATCATTCTTCAGCAAGATAACGACCCGAAACACACCTTGAAGTTGTGCAAGAACTATCTGGTGGTGGTTGGTTAAATACTTCTCAGCGTGGAGAAAACCATTGTCAGCCATTGACAGACGTGTTAGCTCTAAGATAACATCAAAAACAGGTTATACTTGTTTGTGCGATCTCGAACGCGACGAGCATGGCAGATTGTCCACTGCAACAACCTGGATCTGCAGGTAAGCCATGTGAACTCTCAAAAAAAAAATTTGGTAGCCTAGTACTATTTCTTTCAATTTACCCTCCCCCCACGAGCCTGCCACTCGTGCTTGGAGTTGAGTCAAGTGCAGGGATGTCTTTCGCTCTTCTCGACGAGCTTGTGCCGGCTCTCCCTTCCCCCTCCCTCTGGGCTGGCTGGCGCAGCCGGGGTTTGAACCACGGCTGCAGTGGGCAACCTGCATTCTGGGCGAATGCTTTGAACGTTTATATATATATTTTTTGAGGTAATTCACATGGACGTACAATTATGCAGATGAACTTCATGGTTTGGTGGCTGTCGGTGGTTGGGCCGTTGCGTGCTTTGAGTCGGTCACCTCTTCTGGGGTCCTCTTGTTTCAGATCCACTCCCTCTATAGCACGACCAGCCCCAGCATGCTGAAGAGGAAGCAGAGCTCGCGGGTCGAGGCTCCGCCCATCACCGACTTTGGGCCGGACGAGACCCTCGCCGACAGTGCCGACATCCTCTGGATAAACAAGCCGGTGAGTGCGACACGTCTCGCCTCAAGGAGAAGAAATCCAGGGACGGCGTTTGATTGGACGCACAAAGTATCTTTAAATCGGCCTCCGAGCTGCTGACTTGGGTGTGCGCTAACTAAATACCTTCCATGGTGATCTTCCAAATTACACATCAACTTCAAGCCCCTGTTAGACATGCCCATAAATGTTAAATGACAATTGGTAAAGTTAGGCTATTGGATCTTCATCTTGAAGAGAAAGTGTTCTTTACACTAAGCCTTTTCAGGTACACTCCGAAACATCGTCACGTTGGCATGTTTCTAATACTCTTTGCGCTCAATACACTTGCTGACATCAGCATTCTGTCTGAGTTGTAATGTTGTGTACGGAAATAGCGATGGGAATAGAGGAGGATGTTGATATTTTTGTAAATATTGTCCAATGGAGAAAGTGCCATATTTACAGAGTGGCAATGTAGCTCCTCAAATCACGGTCCCCATGGGCTGAACACTGCCATTTTTCTCCTACCCTCCCTTTACCTGGGAGTCAGGTGTGAAGACACTCTGGCCAATCAATTGCATTAATTGTTTCAATGAACTACCCCAAGGAAAACCAGGACCGGTTGGATCCGCGGGGCCACTAGAACCCTACTCTAGATGTTTCAGCTGATCGTTGATTCCGTTCCACTTTTCTTCCCCCCCCTTCCCCTTCAGTGGGTCCACTCCTTGCTGAGGGCTTGTGCCATTATCAGCGTAATTTCCGTCTGCATGAACACGCCCAAGACCTTCGAGCACTACCCGCCCCTCCAGTACGTCACCTTCACTCTGGACACCCTGCTCATGTTCCTCTACACCGCCGAGATGATCGCCAAGATGCACATCCGCGGCATCGTCAAGGTAACGCACCGAAAGGGCGAGTCGTCCTTACCTGAGAAACGGAGGAGGACATGCTGCTTTGTCTTTCAGTTATTTGGTTGGTGAGGGGGGGGAAATGTCCATCATTGTAAAAAAGGAAAAAAAAGCACTCAGACATTAATAGCGCAGATCAAATAAGCTAAAAGCTTGTCCTCCTCCTCCTCCTCCTCCTTGTCCTCCTGCTTTTATGCTCTCGGCGTAGATGGAGGCGAGCGCTGGCCCCTCGTTCGGTGGGAGCTGGGCTTGGAAACTAGCCTCCGTGCATTTTTTTAAAAGATGGCTTGTAAAACTGTCTCTCGTAAGCTTTGTGAACATGAACGTACCCAATATCAAATATTTACGAGGACGTATGAGGACACAGATACAGCGTATAACCTCCACGATGGGAGTCCTACATTTGAACTGTTTGATCTGGTCACCTTATGCCAAAGATTTGCCACAGCATGACACCACTATTTTTTCTACTGGTAAAAGCACTATTTTGAACTTGTACAACACAGTCCATACGTGTACATCAATTCCTTTTCACAAGTAGCTTACACTTCTGGGAATTAGTGTTGTGATAGAATGCGTGTATGGATTATGAGTCATATTTCTTATGTGTTTAAAAAGTAAAGTTGTGATTCACAGGTCTAGTGCTGGTTTAAAAAACTCCACACTCACTCGCGTGTTTCTGGGTTATTCAAGTACAATTTACAACCTGTTTTGTAGGGCGGTCTCATTAAATCTGGCAATGTGTGATTTACAATCAAGCATGATTACAATTACAATTTCAGATGGATTTACACCAAGTAAAATAAAGTCAGTTAACAACGAAAACTCATAGGTCTAAGATTTTAAAATATCACACAAAATCAAGCAAATTATTATTACTACATTCTCAAAAATAAAGGTACAATTAGGATACATCCTTGTTCCTCAACGTACAATTGTGTTCAATGTACCTTCAAAAGGTACACATGAGATCCTTCATGATACGGTTTTGCACCTTTTCCCAGTGAGGAAAGGTACAGATATGTACCAAGGTTGGGTAATGAATCCTTATTCACACTGGTGGCCATGTTGGAATTGAAATGAGGCTTGTACTGCAAGCAACATTATTTTTCTCGCAAGGGTACAATTATGTTCTTCTGACTAAAGGTACAATTCAGTGCACTATATGGGCACTGCCACAGTGACACACATTTGTACTTTAACAGTTTTTTTTTGAGACTGTACTACTACCACTACAGGGGTGGCTCTTCAGAGGGGGATGGGGAGAATGGTTCTTTCATTTTTAGCTAGATGAAAGTATGACTAGCAAGCTATATATAGCTAGCTGGACATAAAAGCTACCTAGCTAACTATTCGTTGCCGGAGAGCAGCAGCAACAAGTACTGGTTATCCGTCTGCAAAAGCAGATTTTAACACGGTCATGGAAGTGTAGGCTAGAGCATTCTGTTGTGTGCAGATAGGAGAGACTACGCTGATGGCTATGATGGGGATACTGCCTCGTGTTGCATCTGGTGAAGCAAACTGATCGCTGGAAACCTGTTCCCGAAAGCATGCATCTCGTCCAATTGGACGTATTTGCACCATAGTCTTTAGTGTAATGTAGCTAACGTTAGCCAGCTGTCTAAGGGTGGATCTAAAAGGTCTGTTTTAGATTGATAATGTTGCACGCTCTGAGTTCTGTCAAGAATGTTTTTTTTGTCAAATTTCAGTGAGTATCCAAACCAAATGTGTGCTTACAGAAATGCAGAATAATAAGGAGGCGTAAAGTCTCGCATGTTGAGATCTCTTGAGTCACTTTACTGTGCATATGTAAGTGAATATATATTCACTTATATATTATATTGTGGCAGCCCCCCGGAGGCATGGAGAGGGGTAGTTATTGAGGGACGGTACATAGCAGCCTGCTGGCTCCACTCCCACCCCTTAATGGGGAATCCTGCACACACCTGATGCACGGTTGCAGTAATCCCGGGGGAAATAAAAGACACACCTGTGTCCTACACCGGCGCAAAGTACCGGAAGGGAAAAACGCGGAGGAGGATTGGGAAAGAGAGAATTGTGCTTTTTTGGATTGCTTACTGGATTGATTGGATTGCTTTGAGAATGCCATTTACCGACCAAATTGTTTTGAGGACCTGCATTGGATTCACGATTTCTGGATTACGGACAACGACGGCGAGAGTGGATCACGGACTGCTGGAGCTGCTGGAAGAACCACGCCAACAAACTGCAATCCTCCGAGCGGAAATAGGTTGTCTGACCGCAGCTGGAGTCACGACAGCCCACCGTCCCCGAGAGAACCCCAGTGCATTCATCCTCAAGTTGACGGATGATGACGACATCGAGACTTACTTACAAACATTTGAGTGAACGGCAAGTAGAGAAGAGTGGTCACCTGAGCAATGGGCCAGCCTGGTCACCCCCTTTCTGTCTGGGGCGGCGCAGAAAACATACCAGGATTTAACAACAGACTGAGCAAAAAGTTATGAGGTGCTAAAGAAGGAAATCCTGCATCAGTACGGTCACTCGTTGATCTGTCAATCACAAAAATGTCATGACTGGAGTTATGACCCCGCCCTGTCGCCCAGGTCCCAGATGTACGACTTAATCCGAATGACCAAGAATTGGATGACAGCTGAACCGGCATTGCTAAGTCCCTTGGAACGAATGGTCATTGATAAATGTTTGTGTTCTCTCCCGTATGAAGCAAAGAAACTAGCTAGCCAAGCAAATCCCCAGAGTGCAGATCAACTCATAGAGCTGGTGGAAGGGCATCAGGCAGCAATAGAAGTTCTGTGCAGCAGCCGACCCCAAAAACCTGAACCAACCACCAGGGGTAAGGAGAAAAATAATGTTGATGGAGGTTTCGGGATAACTGAAAGACCTGACAACACACACCATAATAGCCCACAACGACGACGGCCTTTTTTGAATGTGGATCAAAGGAGGTGTTTTGATTGTAATGAGATGGGTCACCTATCCTGGAGCTGACCTAACCATGATGCTGTCAGCATCCGCCAGTGAAACAGCAGCGAGAAGACCCTGTGGCCTGCTGACGTCCTGCTGGTGAAGGCAGTCCCTCCCCCTTCACCCCAATAAAGGCGAATGGAAAAGATACCACGGCACTTCTCGACTCTGGGAGCATGGTAACCCTGGTCCATCCTGAATTCACCAGAGCGGAGAGTCAACCGGGCACCATGTCCATCACATGTATTCACAGAGAAACAAAAGCCTATCCCATGACTCTACTGAATCTACAGACAACGAAGGGACAATACGTAGGCAAGGTGGGCGTAGTAGATAATTTACCGGTACCTGTATTAATCGGGACTGCCTTATGTTCACTCAGCTGTGGTCAGGTATAAGGGGGGAAGAGAAAACAAAAATGTGGCACCATAAGTACACCCAAAAAAATGTGTATGCAATGTCTAATGGGGAAGGGAAGATGTGTGGCTTTCAGGAGGTTGACCTTAATGCCTCCACCGAGCCCCTGCCGGAGTCCAAAAGCGCAGAAGAGAACCCCGATGACGGCGAAGCGAGTCTTGCTGACCTGTTCCCTGTGGACCTCGAGGGGCCGAGGGGGACCTTCCCGCGTCTTTGTTCGGAACCGCACAGCTGTAGGACCCAAACCTGGCGAATGCACTACAACAAGTTACCGTGGTGGATGGAAAACCCCTGGAGGGTAAAATTTCCTCACTTTGTAATCAAACGTAAATTGTTATATAGAGTTATGTGTGAGAATGATGAAAGTTGTTGGTACCTCAACCCTTTGTGCAAACAGTATTACAGCTTACCCATTCACATGTTTTGGGAGCGTACCTGGGAGTGGAGAAGACAATGGATAGGGTGAGAGCGCAGTTCTATTGGCTAGGGATAAAAAGGTTGGTAGAAGACTTCTGTCGGAAGTGTCTGGAGTGCCAACAGGTGGCACCGAAGCCCAATTTTCGCAACCCACTAATTCCCTTACACCAAATTTCTGTCCCGTTTAGCCGAATAGCTATGGATCTCGTGGCACCCTTACCAAAAAGTAGCAGTGGGCATCAATACATTCTCGTTATACTCGGCTATGCCACCAGATATCCAGAAGCAGTGCCCCTGCACGATTGCCACGAGAGGCATTGCCCGTGAGTTGATTTTACTGTTACTGAGAGACTTGCGTAAATGAATGAAGATTAAACAGTTACGCACTTCAGTGTACCATCCTCAGACCGATGGACTGGTGGAACGGTTCAACCGAACACTCAAGAGCATGCTGAGGAAAGTGAAGGAGGCAGATGGAAGGAACTGGGATCAACTTTTACCATTTCTGATGTTCTCTATCCGCAAAGTGCCCCAGGCTTCCACTGGGTTTTCACCATTCAAGCTCCTCTACGGACGGCGATCTAGAGGACTCCTCGACGTAGCCAAGGTAGCCTTGGAACAACAGCCATCACCACATCACACTCGTGGAAGAATTAAGAAACCGCATGGCTACGTTGTGGTCTATCGTACACCAGAACATACAGGAAGCTCAGGCAGTGCAGGCCTGGGTGTACAACAGAGGAGCACAGCTGCGAGAGTTTCAGCCAGTCGAACGAGTGAATGTGTTGGTTCCCAGCTGTGTTGACACCAGGGGGCGTCATTTAGCCATCCGCCCCAGGGAGGGGGAAGGGAAGCCAACATGAAGTTTGCTGCGCACAGGAGTGGCTCTGGAGTACCGGAGTTACAGTCGAAAAAAAAAAAAAAAACAGGAACTAAAGGAGCTGGTCAGCCGCAACCAGGATGTTTTCTCTAATGAGCCAGGATACACGGATTTAATTCAACACCACATTGATACAGAGGTAGGAAAGAAGGTAGCATTACGTCCTTATCACATCCCTGAGACCAGGAGAGAAGCCGTACGAAAGGAGGTGCAGGCAATGTTGGCAGCGGGAATTATAGAAGAGTCAAAAATATGAGAGCTGATTGAGAGGTTCGGGACTGCCAGATTCATAAGCACCTTGGATTTAACAAAAGGTTATTGCCAGGTACCCCTGACCCCTGAGTCCAGAGAGAAGACTGCGTTCACCACCCCAGACGGCCTCTTCCAGTACTCCAAACTGCCGTTTGGATTGCATGGAGCCCCGCCCACCTTTCAGAGGCTTATGGACCGGGTACTACGACCCCATAGAACATATGCGGCCACATGTCTGGACGACATAATAATTCACAGAGATGACTGGGACACACATCTCAAACGAGTGAGCGATGTTTTAAATGCGGTACAACTAACCCGAACAAGTGTCGGTTAGGTTTGCAGGAAGCCGAATACCTGGGGTACACCATCGGACGAGGGAATGTCAATCCCCAGATGAAAAAGGTGGAGGCGATCCGGAACTGGCCCAGTCCCGTAACCAAGAAGCAGGTTCGGACGTTTATTGGACTCACCAGCTACTACAGGAGGTTCATTCCAAACCTTGCGTCCATAGCCAGTCCTCTCACTGAGCTAACTAACAGTAGACTGGCCATGCAGGTAAAGTGGAGCGGGGAGGCGGAAAAGGCATTTCAGGACCTTAAGAGCGCTCTCTGTGCAGGACCGGTCCTGGTGACACCAGATTTCACAAAACCCTTACTCGTACAGATGGATGGACACGGGTGTGGGGCTAGTATTGTCGCAACTGCAGGACGGTGAGGAACACCCAGTGACTTATATTAGCTGAAAATCGTTGCCTAAGAACAGCATTATTCTACCGTGACAAAAGTGTGTCTGGGCCTAAAACGGTCTCTGAAAACCCTGAAATATAACCTACTGGGGTGAAAATGTACCCTGGTCACAGATCACTCGCCACTGGTGTGGATGGCAAGAAACAAAGAGAATAACGCACGGGTCACCAGATGGTTTTTGTCTTTACAACCCTTTGCGTTTTCTGTACTTCACAGGTCAGGAGTTGCCCACGTGAATGCAGATGCCCTCTCCAGGAGAGATGCCCTGTGGTGTCAGGCTGCCCCTCCCTCCCGGTCGGAGGCGTGAAGAGGAGTAGTTATTGAGGGGCGGTACATAGCAGCCCTCTGGCTCCATCCCCGCACATTATTGGGCAATCCGGCTGTCTGCACACACCTGACGCACGTTTCCCGTAATCCTGGGGGAAATAAAAGACACACCAGTGTTCTACACCGGGGCAAAGTACCTGAAGGGAAAAGCGTGGAGGAGGATTGGGAAAGAGAGATTTGTGCTTTTTTTGGATTGATTGGATTGCTTTGAGAACCCTGTTTGTGTTCCGACCATTGACTGTTTTGAGGACCTGCATTGGGTTTACGATTTCTGGATTACGGACAACGACGACCAGAGTGGATCACGGACTGCATGTGTGTGTAAGAATTCCCCAAATAAATGTCCCTTTGTTTCCTATTTGCCGTTGTATGTTGATTTTATTATTGATCTTTGGCTGAGTTGTAACCCAACACCCCTAATCCTGCCACAATATATAAATATATATATATATATATATATATATATATATATATGTGTGTACACACACACACACTGCCATGCATACAGTGCTGTGAAAAAGTAAGTCACCCCCTGCTAATTTTTTTTTTTTTTTTTGGGACACATTTTTAATCGAAAGGATATTTGACCATCACATATAGTCCTAATATAGATGCAAGGTGACGTGATATAGCAAATATCACACGGTAAAAGCTATTTTATTAGCAATTACTTTAAATAAAAATGTCCTGTAAGTATTGATAAGTCCCTCATGTTGCCTAGAAGGAATTCTGGAGCACTCTCCCCTTACAGAATTGTTTCAACTTGCATGTAGAGCTCACATCAGGTTCTTTCAATGCATATCAGCTGTGCAATGCATTATGCCCCAGAGGACTCTGATACAGCATGGAATACATGGTTGACTCATCGATTGACTCAATGTCCTGGTCCTGAACAATCAAAGCAGTGTAACATCACCACCCTTCTGCCACCATGCTTCATGTTGTGGGGTACTTAAGCATTGGGGGTTAATTGATGGAAAAAATCAATGGGAAAATTAGCTTGGAGGAGCCCCACCGCTAAAGTACCCCTTAACGCTGGGAAGCACGGTGATGGGTGGTGATGTTGCACTGCTTAGCTCTTTTTTCCTGGGGATTGAAACTTTATTGTTCCTTGAGCATTGTTTTTTTTATTAGCCAAATCAATAATGTTTCTGAGCAGCATTACACATATACAGTGCTTGTTCACACTTCTGATCTCTGGTACACTAGTTATAAAAGATCAGGTGATCGCACTCTCAATTCACACTACTGATGGGCAACTGTTAACGGTACTTTGAGCGCAGGGCCGGATCTTGACTTTCATGGGTCCTAGGACCTGCTTCCCTTTTGGGCCTGGCATGGCATTCTGAGAGATGGAGTTCTTAGATTTAACATTAGATTGGAGATATGATTTAATTTGCATTATTTATTTTCCATGACTACTAATAATAATAGTAAGGATCCTGTGTGATGAACATATATTTATTAGACGTGTAAGTGTAATATTAATTATGTAAAAAAAAAAAAAATACTAAAAAAAAATACAAATATTAAAAAATAATATCAATATTAATATTTTCCCCATAATTCCAGGTCCCATGCAACGTTTGGGCCCTAGGCCCAGGCCTTGTCGGCCTATGTGGAGATCCGGCCCTGTGTGAGCGAGCCAGCCAATAAATCAATCCAAACTCATTTTTGAGACCCGGGCAGGTCAGAGGGGTCGGGCACACGGAATTCCAGAGTCCTCTGGGGAACCATGCATTGCATCATAGTTTTTGGATGGCAGATATAGTTTTAATGAAAGCTTTTGAGACAGAAAACCCAATTTCTCATTGTTAACACAACGGGCCACTGTGTCAGGCAGGGAAACACCATGACAACATCTGTCATGTGTGCAGTGTTTCTAAAACCGCCCAAAATAAACACTTTCTTAAAAAATAAAATTAAAAAAAAGCTTATACCCCTGACTCATTACTGTTTGTTATGCTGTATGGGAATTTAGGGTGAAGAGTGTTCTTGCCATGATGGCGGAGTGTTTGTTTTCACGATTCCACCGGTGAAGGTGCGTAGCGAGCCCTTGAAGTGGGTTTTGTAAACTCCACTGGGGTGGTAACTGTCATGCTTGTTTTCAGCACAACAGCCCTCTCAATTTACACCGTGAACTGGAAAACCAAGCAATTTTTGACTGGCGGCTATTTCACTTGCTCATTCATGCCATACTCTTACTATCTAACCACCAAACGCTCTGTCCTTCACTGTGAGCGAGTGTTTAATTTCATTAACCGAGCAACATTGTGAGATTGGGTGGTGTGTCCCCCTGAAATGAAACGAAAAGTGTTTTCTGTTCAATGAAATAACACAAGTCTTTGCTTAGATTCTTCATTCAAAGTTAATAACACAGTGCAATTAGACTGAGTCTGGGCCTAATTGCCGCATTCATCACCATTAATGATTGTTTTCGCTAACATGTCTCCGGCCAGAAAAGAAAGCCAAATTAAAAGACAGATTTTTTCCCCCCCTCCTCTACTAGCCTGTATACTAAATATTGTTTTCCTTTCAACCACTGAATTTCACGCTGCCACTTCCAAACATGTCATAGGGCACGGCTCCGTGGTGTGATGCATCATTTTTATTAATCACCATTTATTTCAGAACCGCATATTCTAATCAGACAATCAGGCTGTGGGACAGGAGTGGAGAGCCCTGTTCCTGGAGGACTGTGAATGCAGGTCTTTTTTCCCAACCAGTTACCCCCGACTCAAATAGCCAATTATCTGTATACGCCTATGTGGGTTCACTTGTAGAGCAGACCACAGTAAAACATTTTCATATATGGCTACAAGGGTCTATAGCTGCCATTTGTGATATAGCTAAAATGTCAGCTCATGTGGGGCCTTGGGTGGTGTAACAGTCAAAGCATTCATCCGGAATGCAAGTTGCCCACTGCAGCCGCGGCTTGAAACCTGCCTATGCCAGAGATGGGATGGGGGGGGTTCTGCCGGCAGAAACTGTCTTGCCTCTGAGGACGAGCGGCAGGCTCGTGGGGGAGAGTAAATTGAGAGAAATAGAGGTATAATTGGCTACAAAATTGAGAGAAACACAGGGGGAAAAAAAATCTGAAACAACATTTATTTTAAAATGTCAGCTCATGTAATTGATAAGGTTAGGGCTATGGAGTTAGCAAGAAATACAGAAATGGACCTGGGTGGAATGGAACAGGGTTCCCCTGCTGGGTTTGTGTGGCTCAATCCATACCTGCTGTGTCAGGGGTGTCAAACTCATTCCATCGAGGGCCGAGTGTGTGCAGGTTTCTGTTGTAACCAGTGCACAACACCAGGTGATTTCAATTAGGTTCCCTCCTTAGTTGAAGAAGTGAGCTAATTAGTGAAATCACCTGGTGTAATGCATTGGTTGCAACAGAAACCTGCATACACTCAGCCCTCGATGGAATGAGTTTGACACCTGTGTGCTATGTGATGCTGTGGTTACAACTTGGTGATATTCCTCCTGGGCCCAGAGCCAAAATGGCTGCCTCACTGTTTTGAGCACGGCACGTCGCCAGCTGGATGAGCCAAAATGGCTGCCTCACTCTTTTGAGCAAGGCACTTTGCCAGCTGGATGAGCCAAAATAAATTTGAAAAGATTTGAGATGATCAAATAAATAATGTGAAAATAAAAAACATGAGAAGTTGATTTACCTGGTTGCTTTTACTTGAATTACTTTTTTTCTTTTTTAAATAACTAACAACCGTATGATATACTACGTATATATATCAGTGGTTCCCAACCTTGGTCCTGGGGGCCCACTGTGTACGCTGGTTTTTGTTACTGCCAGGCTCTTGATCAATTCAGGTTGTTGAAAACATCTGCGTAAGTTCTACCATCATCTTTTCTTTAAACTTATTTTAACACAATGCAAGTTTGGCTCATTGCCAATCGCTCTGTCATTGAACTCTTCATTTTCCACAAATGGTTTCAGTGGCCAGCTGTTCACTTTCAAAAATTATGCCCCCACTGATTTCACCCGTCAGTCCACAATTGAATCAATTAAAATATGTAACCTCTTTTTAAAGGAATCATGTGTCATACAGCGCATTACAGAAGATGAGAGCAATAGTGACAGATTAAATGTCCTGGGATGTGAACATGGGACGTTTATTGTTCATGGCATGCATAGCTATTTCTGACATATGGCCTTAACAGAGTAAATCATGCTGTAATATAAATTAAAAGTGTCTAATTAAGAACAATTCACAGCTAGTTATAATGGAGAGGCTGCAATTATGGTTGGAACGAAAACCAGCGTACACACAGTGGGCCCCCAGGACCGAGGTTGGGAAGCACTGCTGTATATACTTTGGAATAAACCTTTGTAAATTAATTTTCTGTTTTCTGATGCTGGCCTTAGTCATTCCAGTTTATGGTAGCTCCATATAATGGTGCACTCAGTCTTCCATAGGTGAAGTGGAATTGTTTATGTGATAAAAAGGAATAGGTTTCAATTCATTCAAATCAATGACCTTACTGCCCTTTGCAACAAAGGTTCTGAAATCACTAGTCTTTAATTTAATTCATTTTAGGCCCACTCCCCTTTTTTTGGTCAATTTCACTTGTCACCATGTGAAACCTGCAATATTGTGATCTGTTAGGATGTTTAATGTGTTGTTTTGTTCATTTCCTACATTAATTTAAAACTCCTCCTACAGCTTGGAATTTAAACTTCTATTGCCTCTTCTCCGTTTATTATAATTTTTTTTCAAGCCATAGACCGCTAAAAAACCCTTTATTGCCAGTGACCGTACTTACAGTCAATGATATGGAGTGCTAGGGACCGATGGAGACTGGCCTTTTTGGCTCTTTCCATTGAGTATACCCCGCGAGACAACGCTCGCCCCAGGTTCAGACCATTATGTTTTTCTGTCATGCTATAGCACGCGATAGTGATGTGGGGGGTGTATTATTTTTGTAAAAATATATATATAGGTATATATATATATATATTTGTTTCAGATTTGTTCCTGTTTTTCTCCCAATTTAGTAGCCAATTATACCCTCTATTTATTTAGATTCACCCTCCCCCACAAACTCTCCGCCCGTCTCTACGGGGCAAGATAGCAAGATAATTCCCCTGAGGCCAGGGATGAGACTTCCTTTGTGCTTCTCGGCGAGTTCGTGCCAGCTCACCCTCCCCCTTCCCCCTGGGGCGGACAGCATAACGCCGCCCCCGATCGGGGCTGATGACCAGGGCTGGTCTCGTGCAGTCAGGTTTTGAGGGGGTGTATTTCTAAGTGGTATTTGGAGTGGCGAGAGCAAGGGAAAAGCTAATCAAAGCATTTACACGATACGATTCTTTCGCGAAATCTCCTGAATGCTTAATCTACCTACTGTTGTTTTACCCCCACAGTTAAAATTGACATAATAATAAACTGTGACTGTCATGATTATCAAGCTCACAATGGCTATACTAAGTTAGGGAACATGGCTTGAAAAGAACACATGGTTCTTTGCCACATTGGCAAAGTGCATTAGGAGAATTATATTTGTTTAAGAGCACCGAAAATGCTCTATTTAGTCTAAAAGTCTATTTATATCAGAAGAGAATTAGTCTTACTGCTTATAGAACATTCACCAGTACTGCTAACATAGAATTTCTTTGCAATTGAATTTTTGCTACTAAACTAGACTAATCACATTAACTTACTGTGTGTGTTTCCATCCATTTCTGTCTAGTTAGCCTTAAACTGTTTGTCGCTTTATCTGCTGTATACTAAACTGTTAGAATATTAAAATAAATAAAATAAAATTAGTGTATTAATAGTATGTGATGCGCTCTCACATGTACACTAAAATCTTTTGAGAGAAAAAAGAAGTAAACTACAAAGGGGTACAATAAAATAGTAAAGATAGAAATGGTAACATTGACATTTTAGTGTAAAGTGCATGCTAGGCAACAGTAGTGGTGAGTCTCACAGAATGCTCACAGTGGGGAACGAGTACAGGAAAGGCACAAATAAAGAACGTACCCAACTGTCACATGGAACTGGGGAGTTTTTGCTTTGTTTTGAGTGCTTTTATAAGCTCTTGGGAGCTACGTGCCTTCCACTATTAAATCATCATCGTTGTAGTTTTTTTCACTTTGTGTCGCTCCTTTTGTATTTGACTCCTGTTGTGGATATGCCTGGTTTTTCTGACCGCCTTGATATTAAATGCCAACACACTGCTTTTAGTAATAGTGGGCAAACAGAAGTGCTGCTATCCTTATATATATTCAGCAAAATTCGGGATCTGTTCGAAAGCACTTATTAAGCCCCCATTATGAAATGCTTATAAATAAATAAAACATTTTTGCTCCAGTTTGCTCAAGAGTGAAAATGAAATTAGTTGTCCCGACCCAGACAGCCTCTGCTTCTGTTTGTAGCCCCTCAATCAGACAAGAGAATGATCCCCTGGGATGCTAGACCAGTTCAGGAATAGTTGTATTGGTCCACTTCATCCTCGTCCAGTAGGCTTTGAATTTGTTTTTAGAGAACTAAGGATGATTAAGGCCTGTTTTCCTTTATTACCCGAACAAGAGTAGATTGCTTTATCACTTGTCCATGTAAGAGTTAACAAGAAATGGATGCAATTGAACGAATGGCATACTGTCACGTACCGTACGACCGCCCCCACAAGAATTGATGTAAGCTGTAATTTTTTTCTCTTGAGCCCTTATTCTCAATAACGAGGCTTAACGAAGAGAACCTCCTCTTTCTCCTGCTTTTCTTTCAGGGCGACAACCCTTACGTCAGAGATCGGTGGTGCATGTTCGACGGCTTCATGGTCTTTTTCCTCTGGGTCTCGCTGGTGCTGCAGGTAATCACAAGGACATTTGTCCTCTCAAGGGTTTGTGCAGTTTCTCTAAACATTTTCTTCCTGATTTGTTCCCCATTTTCTCCCAATTTAGTAGCCAATTATGCCCTCTTTTCATGTCAACTATCCCCCCCTCGTATTGTGAGTTCGCTGCCGTAGCCCTGAGACCAGCAGTGACAAAGACGAAGTATCGTCTCCTCTGAGACTGGCCGTCGACCGTAACTCCGGTACACAGGGCCACTCTTGTACGCAGCGAGCTCATATCGGCTTCCCTCCCTGAGGCGGACAGCCAATTGCCGCCCCCTAGTGGCACTCCCGGCCAGAGCCGAGCCGAGTTTGTGCAGCTTGACTCTTCTTTTCTTCTTCTTTTTCTTCTTTCTCTCACACTCAGGTGTTTGAAATTGCCAAGATTGTGGACCAGATGTCCCCGTGGGGGATGCTTCGAATACCCCGGGCCCTCATCATGATCAGAGCCTTCAGGATATACTTCCGATTCGAGTTGCCCCGCACGCGTATCACAAACATTCTGAAGTAAGCGTTTAGTTGGAAAAGTAGCGCATGCAAAATGAGACGTTAAAATCGTTTACCATGTTTAGGGCATGTTGCCCACCCGGCCGCAGTGGGCACGGGAGGCTAGCATGTTTTTTTAATTGATGTAGTTTATTAGTTTATAGTTTTATTTATTGATATAATATCCGTTTGATTCTCTCTTCAGACGATCCGGAGAGCAGATCTGGAGCGTATCCATATTTCTGCTCTTCTTCCTCCTGCTCTATGGAATTCTGGGAGTTCAGATGTTTGGCACGTTCAACTACCACTGCGTCACCAACGACACAGAGAAAGAGTAAGAGCGCTTACGCTGTAGTACTGAAGAACGGGCTGTGGGAATGTGCCTGGAGGGAGGGAGGGAGGAGGGAGGGAGAGAGAGCTTTGTGATGCGAATGGCAGAGGGTAGTTTCCCTTAGTGTCATCCTGTGACTGGCTTTTAAATGACACAAAGAAAATATAGGACACAGAAAATATATGGAGCCTATTAATTATACATAAAATGTTTATGACATCTGTTAATCTGTGAACAACATTTATTTGCCCGAAAGGGCTGGCGGAATTTTCCTTTGTTATTTTGCCTGCATGAAATTGTAAAATGACTTGAGCGTCTGGTGTAGAACCTTGTTAAAACGGTAGTTGGATTTTTGCGAGGCTGCCAATGGACTTGCAGACCTTTTGTACCATGACAAACAAAAATCAGGGGCAGGAGCTGTAACACTTCGCTGATACGCCGATGTTTAGTGCTTCGACGGAGCATCTTTTTTAAACATTGTACACAATTGTATTTATATATTATATGTATATATAAGTGCCAGTCATTCGTTGGCAGAGTGGCATAGTGGTTAATGGACCAGACTCGTCAGGAAGTTGCAGGTTTGAATCCATGATGCTGCGGCTGTACCCCTGAGCAATCCCCTCAGTAAAAATGCAGTAAAATATTATATTTATTAACACACTATAATATTAACACACTAAGCAAATACATAATGCAATGTCAGGTCCCTAACCTTGTCTCTTGATTTGAAAAAC
>JAINUG010000291.1:255000-262500 GCA_029706075.1 Aldrovandia affinis | reverse complement strand
TGTTAACAAAGGTTATGTTATGTTTACTACTACATATAGTGATAGATACCAGGACCATCCCAAAGCCTGTAATGGCTGTAGTATATCTGTGACATAATATTGACAATATTATTATTGTTCATGATATTGGATTGCTGGTTATCGTTCAGTGTTTTTTTATTTTAAGGTAGCTGCAGGCTCTTGTAAGCCTCGGCAGTTAGGACGAGTAATTTCCGTTGAAAGCCAGCGTGTATCCCTCGCAGTGCCCACGGAAGAACAAGAGACTATTTCCTGAGGCGCTCCTGTGTGTGGGCTCGCAATGGAAGGCCAACAAATCGCACATCGCAGCTCGTCAAAAAAGCGCTTTCTCAATAGGGGCCTCGGGTGGCGTAGCGGTCAAAGCATTCGCTTGGGAAGGCAAGCTGCCTATTGCAGCCGCAGTTCGAAACCCGACTGCGCCAGACCGGCCCTAGCCGAGAGCCCCGATCAGGAGCGGCGATTGGCTGTCTGCCCCAGGGGGAGGGGGGAGGGTGAGCTGGCATGAGCTCGCCGAGAAGCACGAAGGGTGTCTCCAGAAAGTAGGTGGGTGAGTTCCGTCTCGGCACAGTTGGGTTTTGAACAGCGGCCGCAATAGGTAGCTCACATTCGCAAAGCACCGGTCAATGTGAGTGCGTTACACCACTATGCTATCCGAGGCCCTGTCCCATTGGTTATTCTGATAGGAGCATGTCACAGCCCTCTGCATCTCAAACACATCTGTCGGCCTGCACCACGTCACCATGGAAACACCTCACATTTAAAGTGCAGATTTACAGGACATTTCTGGGAGAGATCCTTTAGACTTAAAAAAAAAAAAAAAAAAGCCACGCTAGTATAACAGAATAAAATGTTTGGATTTCTGAGTGATTTCTGAGATTTGATTGACATTGTACGACAAAGTAATTTATTGTGTGTGTGTGCGAAGTAATTTATTGTAGGTGACATGCTGTGACATACAGTGCCAGATAACTCCTGTCAAATATGCACATCTAATGTTTTTTAAAATGTTTAATATATGTGTCAAGTGTCAAGAATGAACAATTGAAAACATTCTTATCAAAATCTTTATTTTGAACTGTGTATTTTTAAGTGTTCTGGAGTATACCATCCTAAACCATTATCCATCTCAACATAAAATATTACATTTTTGACAGAAGTTAATCTGTAATGTAAGAAATATATTATACACATAATACACATTCATTTTACATTGACATTTTAAGCATTTAGCAGACACTCTTATCCAGAGCGACTTACAAGATGTGCGTTAATACATGGTAGGAACAATCATAGTTAGCACAAGAGATCAGTGCAGTAATACAGCGATAGACATCATTGCAGGCAGCTGCGTACCATACCTGTAACACTGGGAAGGAAAAGGTTAGTAATTATTATTTTTAATTTTTAAATTAGTTTATTCATAGAGCAGAGGTTAAAAACAGTGGTTGTGAGGCATTTAAGGGCAGCTTCAAGCAACTACCAATATCAACAAAAAGTGTTCCCTCCGTATTGCTGTTTCCTTGAAAAAAACGCTTGCTACCACTTACCAGAATCATAAAACAGGAAGAGTGAGAAGTGTGCGTGCGTCACCATGTATCCGCATAAATGACATTAGTAGTGCTTAATGTCGTTTTTTTCCTCACGATGCCAGTGACAGCCAGACTGAAAGACATAAAATGCACTATTTGTAAACATGTCACTTGTTCAACCATACCCACCTAAGCCAATTTTTGAATTATTATTATTTATTTTTTTCCCAACGTAAAATTATTTTTTTGACGTACTAGTTTGATATTGTCTGTCTCAAATGATGCTTTGGTGTTCAGTAAATCAACAGTACTGTGACGGTCAGTACTGAAATAGCACTCGACCGAAGATGAACCATGCAGAGCTGGTAACCCCAATCTCTTGGACCGTAATGCTAAAGTGCTACTTGTGAGAGAGATTGAGATTGAGATTATACTTTATTAATCCCCGCAGGGAAATTGGTTTGTCAGCAGCAGCATACAGACACTAAAAACACATTTAAAACACTCACACAAACATGTAGAACAAGGACAGCATAAAAGCTCAAAGTCCAGTTAATTAAAAAGTGCAATAAAAGTTGTCTATTCTATCATGGGACTATTCTATCATGTCCCCTCATCTGGTCTGATTAAAGCAGCGTGTGGCTGAAGGCAGAAATGACCTTTTAAACCTCTCAGTGAAACTACGTTTTCAAACAAAGGATGCTTCATTTTTTTACCCCATTCAGGATGTGGCCTCACAATCAGAGATAAATTCAGTTCAGCTACGGAATTTATTCTTCCGCCCAATCCTAAGAACAGTTCGTTGAATGAAACGGCACAATTTCGGCTGACGCAAGTTGTTTTTTCACGGAAATGTCTCCGTGTTACAGAAGCGAGGTTCGCTCGGTGGGGGTCTGTGGCAGAATACAGGTGTGTGTGCGTACTGTAAGGAGTGAGGAGCCATTTTGTCTTTAGACTGAAATCAAGTGACTCAGCTACGGATCCACGGCCATGAAACTTAAATGCAGCTCTCCTCGCGTAACCCAGAGATGCACACTAAAACACACAGTGTGTGTGTGTGTGTGTGTGTGTGTGTGTGTGTGTGTGTGTGTGTGTGTGTGTGTGTGTGTGTGTGTGTGTGTGTGTGTGAGTGTGTGTGAGAGTGTGTGTGTGAGTGTGTGTGTGTATTTAATCTGGTTTCAGCAGCTTTCACCAGCAGGCTTGTGTTTTCTATTGTGTGTTTTTCGCTGAGATTAATCTGACCGAGACATACCTTGCAGCATCACTAATCTCAACATTGGCGTGAAGGAAAGCTTTGGAGACTGCCACAGTGCAGTGCGGGCGTCAGCTTTTCATACTGCTCCCACCGTATGCGCTTTGGCTCTCTGGAGCGATGGGAGAACGACACTTCAGCACAGCCAGAATGTGAGGAGCCTTTGTGTTGCGCTTCCCTGTGACTCACTGATTTGAGCTCATAGCATGTAGAGCAAAAAAATCCTTTAATTGATTTTAAATTATTTTTTTCTGTTTATGCTTTTATTTCACTTTTTTTTAAATTTAAAATTCTGATTTTTCCAGTCTTTTCTCCCAATTTGGTTGCCAATTATACCCTCTATTTATCTCAATTCCCCCTCCCCCACGAGTCCGCCGCCCGTCCTCCGGGACACTATTTCCGGGCCGATTTTTATCCGCCTCTTCTGAGACGGAAATCTACCGCTACGCTATCCGCCAGCCCTTATTTCACATTTTCTCCCTATTTTTAGTTGCCAATTGCACCCTCCCCAAATTATCCCCTCCCTCGTATGAGAGGTCGCTGCCGTAGTCCTGAGACCGGTAGTGATCGCTGCACCGCCTCCTCCGAGCTGACACCAGCCACGGTCACTGTAACACACAGGACCACTCATATATGCAGCGAGCTCATATCGGCTTCCCTCCCCCCTCCCTGGGGCGGACAGCCAAACGCCGATCCCTAGTGGCACTCGGCCAGAGCCAAGCTGGTGCGACCTGGTGGGAAAGTCAGACAGTCATTGACAACGCATGGTTCGGTATGTGAACAAAGCCTCAACCTCTCACCACAAACCTGCTCCGTTCATTCATACGCATGTGCAAAGTGCAGAATTAAATGACAACCGCAGTGATACAAAAAAATAATTACGATAAAAGCAATTTTTTAATTTTTTTATGTCCAACAGGGAAAAACACATTAGATTTACATGTACAGCATTTGGCAGATGCTCTTGTCCAGAGTGACTTATAAACAGTGCATTTATACATGGTAAGATTAACCATGGTTTAGTGCAAGAGATCAGTGCAGTAATACAGCGATAGACATCATTGTTGGCAGCTGCACACCGTACCTGTAACACAGGGAGAGAAAAGTTTTAATTTTTTAATTATTTTATTACATTTTTAGACATGCAGACAGTGGTGATGGGATATAATTAATGTATAGAATCATGTATAGAGTCACGTCAAAATAAACAAACAAGTAAAGAGTGTTACTTCTGACAGAAATATTAGGAAATGAGAATAAAGTGCACATTGCAAGGAATATATATTTTTGCACAGATCATATTTTAGTTTAAACCTTTTTTTTATTTTATTTTTTTATTCCTGCTCAAGTTATTTTAATCATGTTTTTATGAGTTGCTCCCTCTCTGCGCACCCTTTGAAGCCGGCAATCAGTCGCAATCATCCGGAGGCAAATGGCAATTTAACTCCGGTGAGCGACGGAGAACAAGCAATCTCATATTCACAAGTGGCCAATAACAGCATTCCATACGCCTGTCATTTAAAATATGCATTTTTTTCTTTTTACACACATCAATCAACAAACTTAAAAGATGCCTTTCTTTCTTTTTGCTTTTGGCACTCCAGGTCAGGGAGAGGGCTTGTTCTTAAGCGCCATTAAGGGTTACTTCATTAAGGTGGAAGTTTAATTGAGCAGCCATAGACGCAGTGATGTGCCTCTCCCTCAGTCACAGTCTAGTATGAGATATGGTGTCTGTTTGAGCATGACAAGTGCCAATCAAAGCCCCCAAAGATACACAGAGCAGCGCGCTTGGAGTAGGAGCACTCTCGGGGCCACTAACATCTTCTCTCAGCGCAGTACATTGTTGTCCTAACTTTCATACTTTTCATTTATAAACCAGCATTTAACCCATGGAGGGAAATGTAGTCCCGGTTCTGTGATGTTGTGCTGTATCACAGATGCCAGCTTGTCATTTTTCAACCAAGACGTCAATCAAGTCACGCACATCTCCTTATGTTAAGTCACGCACATCTCCTTATGTTAAGTCACGCACATCTCCTTATGTTAAGTCACGCACATCTCCTTATGTTAAGTCACGCACATCTCCTTATGTTAAGTCACGCACATCTCCTTATGTTAAGTCACGCACATCTCCTTATGTTAAGTTACGCACATCTCCTTATGTTAAGTCATGCACATCTTGTGGGGAGGGCAAATCGAAAGAAATAGATGGCTACCAAATTTGGAGAAAAATGGGGAAAAAATATAATAATACTATTCCCCGTCTCGCCAGAGTCGGCTCTGGCCGGGAACGCCACCGGGGGCGGCGATTGGCTGTCCGCCCCAGGGAGGGGGGAGGGAAGCCGACATGACGTTCGCTGCGCATAAGAGTGGCCCCTGCAGTATACCGGGTTACGGTTGATACTTGGGCGAGTGCCGTCTCGGAAGAGGCGTCAGGTCGCGTGTCGCTACCGGTTGCAGGACTACGGCAGCGAACTCACATTACCAGGGGGGGGGATTGACTTAAATAGCGGGTCTAATTGGCTACCAAATTGGGAGAAAATTGGAGAAAAATCTGAAACAAAAATGATAAACTAAAAATATGATAATAATTATATATATATATATATATTATATAATAATCTCCCGCCTCCTGCCCAGGGACCTCAGATTTCAGAGGTATTTTTCACTATTTTCCTGCTTCCTGTATTTTCAGTCCTTATGAGCGGAAGCCGGATCCTTATGAGTGTAAAGTTGGTTTTATTGAATCCGGATTAAGTTTAAATCCTGTCAGATTGAATAGCATTTGTCCTTATCTAGTCTTAAATGTATCAGATTGAATGCAGGGACCAGTATTATAGCTAAACACATCCGTTTGATAAATCAATACATAAATATATATGTCAGGCTCTACCTAATACATTCTTTTGAGTTGGGTATTCTCATCATGCAGAATCCACTGTTATACTTAATCTGCCGGCATAATTATTGACAAAGTGGTTCAGTTCCGTTACTGTGGCTTTTAAAAAGGAAATGGTACGTTTGCAAAGAGAAAAGTGAAGTCTGGGTCAACTGTAAATCAAAGCACAAAGTCTGCAGCACAAAGAGCAGTGATGTTGAGGTCTGTGCTCATTGCATGTCAGTGAGCCTCCAACCGAACGTTGCTTTAGCAACCATCTACAGTGCACTCTTTAGTCTGAAGTCTAGAAAGAGTGGAAAGTTACTCTTAGGGCTGTTAATGAATGATAGTGACAATTGTGATAACTGAGAAAAAATCCCAGTGTTACAATATACAATATAATATGCACTATTCATATATATATTGTAACACCGTACGGGGTTTGGTTGTAGGTGTTACGTGGAGTAGTGCAAACCAAGAGACAGATCCACGGTCAAATGTACCAAAAATTGCTTTAATTAAGGGAGAAATCCACTCACGAACACAAACAATGGGGAAGGCACTCAAACGGTTTGATTATTTAAATAAACAGTCCAACACAACTCAAAATCTCTTAAACAAAAGGTTTCTTCCGCTCTGGGGAGCTAACCCCTTACCCAGAGCCTCTCCAAATCCTGGATGGTCAATAGACGTCACAGGCTTCCTTTCCACTCTTCCAACAACTTGTCTCCTTCTCTCTTTGTTTCTCTCCCTCCACTCGCTCTCTTCACAAGGGAAACCTTTTATTCACTGTTGATTGGGTGTTAATTGATTGATTGTTTTGGTCCTGCGAGGTCGGGGTGTGACCAGTAGATGGCGCCATATTAACCCCTGCACATGGCTCTGCCTGCCAGGTTGCCACACTATATATATATATATATGTGTATATACAATGTACATAATATACAATATTGTACAACAATGTACAGTATATCTTGGCTTCCTCATAGCTCCACCACCATTCCCCTGAAATGGTAAATGCACATTCTGGATTTGCCCATATGTTTCATGCACAAAGAGATGCAAATGTAAATGTGACTGAATGAAGTATCTTCCCCTCGGTGCAGTATTGGGTAGGCATGTGCACGAATGCTAATGACTTTGAGGCTGTGTCTTTGTACTGAAATGTGCATATGCTGTGTGTATAACATATGGTAAATATCCAGCCAATTTCTTTTTTTTAAAAGACAGGGCTGTCCTTCTCTCGTTGCGCTGCAGGAAAGAGGTTCTCAGTCTATGCTGAGTGAGCCATGCCTTCTCAGTCCAGAATAGAGTCATCGTAATCATCATTTAATTACACAATTTAATACCATTTAATTTGTAGCTCCTAAAGAGGAACGGAAATACAGCAGGCAACATTTCATGGCACACTGAACAACAACTTGTTAACCCCTCGAGGTGAAACACCTTTCAAAAGGAGCTCAGGGCCCCGGGTAGCGTAGCGGTCTAACACACTCCGCCGGGAGTGTGAGCTGCCTACTGTAGTCACAGTTCCAAACCCGACTGCGTCAGTCTGTCTGGCCATGAGCCCCGATTGGGGGCGGCGTTTGGCTGTCCTCTCCAGGGGAAGGGGGGAGGGAGAGTCGACCCGAGCTTTCCGAGGAGCAGTAGGGCGTTCCTAAAGAGCAGGTGGGCGAAGTTCCGTCTTAGAAGAGGTGGATCATCGCCGGCCTCGGGGATATTAGCTTGACCCAGGGGACGGGCGGCGGGCTCGTGAGGGGAGGGCAAATCAAAATAAATAGAGGCTTGATTTGGTCACTAAATTGGGAGAAAAATGGGGAAAA